>JBBPBX010000009.1:0-19087 GCA_038048925.1 Garcialebias charrua | reverse complement strand
TATATATATATATATATATATATATATATATATATATATATATATATATATATATATATATATATATATTCTTAACTATGCAATGACAATAAAGATGATTATGATTAATGCAGAAGTAAATAAGCAAGTTTTGTGACTATAGTTTTTTGCAGTTTTCTGTAATGTGTTTGTAACAGTTTGGGATTTTTATTTATGTATTTATTAATTGTTGGCCATTTACTGTATTTTTACTTATTAAAGGTGCCAATGAGTCATATTGAATAACTTTCTGAGACATGAATAGCCGATATATCACATAGGAACACATCCACTTTTATGTGTCTACAGCAGGGTTATTAAACTGGTGGCCCGCGGGCCGGAATTGGCCCGCAGGTGACTTCAGTGCAGCCCACCACTGGGGGTCTGAGTTTGGTTTGGGTTCTGTTTACTGTTTATGATTCAATGCACCAAAATAAACAAATGTAAAAGGTAACAGATCATTGTAATACAAGTAGTCCTCGACTTACGATGGCCTCGACTTACGACGTTTTGCGGTTACGAACGCCCTCCCATCGAAAAGCATTGTTCGAGTTGCGCGGTTTATGCGCCTTTACACCAAAAAAGATGGTACCGAAACTCAGCGGAAATTTACAGGAGGGAGGGGGGAGAGTAGCTTGACGCACTCAGTGGAATCTTACTGTTTGGACAGGCAGACCGGAGCAGAGGAGGTTAGGAGGGGCTAATATGCTAACAGACCTTACTGTAAAACTCTGGACCGCTGGACCGCGCGTGGAAAAGTACAGGAGACCTTATTGTTTGGAGCAGAGGTTTACGAGGCAGAGAGGCTACAGCTGAGCAACGAGCTAACATGCTAACAGACCTTGCTGTAAACGCTGTGGACCGCATGAAGCTGCAGGAAGCTGCAGAGCTCGGAGGTGCACAAGCTAACATGCTAACAGATGGAGGAACAATTCACTAGCTCCCAGTAAGAAATTAACTTTTTTCCCTTCATTATGGCTCCAAATGTACTGTATGTGTTTTTTGATAATTATGTAGGGTACTGTGTTAGGATAGGCTAAGTGCTTGTTAAAATACAGTACTGTATGTATGAGGTGCCGTTTGGACGTATTTTCCAACTAACGTCGATTTTCGAGTTACGACGCGACGCAGGAACAGATCTCCGTCGTAACCCGGGGACTACCTGTACTTGGTTTTCTTACTTAATGACTTTAATTGCTGGATGTCCGGCCCCCGAGCTGCTGGACTTCAGTAACTCTTCTACAGTTCATACATCAAAAGTCAAGCGTATCAATTTAATCTTCGTCATACCTGCCAGCAAGACTTCATCAGTCCCATCATCTTCCTCCTCATCTTCATCAGCTGAGGGTTCTGCTGCCTTGTCTTTGAGTTCATCCTTGTCTTCCTCAGCACCAACCAACGTTTCTGTGATCGGTTTATCCTCCTCTTCGTCGACGCCGAGCTCCAGCGAGCTGGTGTCAACATCTTCATCGTCGGTCTCGTCTTCATCGATGTCCTCACTGAAGACACTGTCTCCGAGAGAGTCTTCATCACTGTCTTCATCTTCATCACCCAAGACTCCACTGTCTGAGCTCACGAACAGAGGGATATCTTCCTCCTCTTCATCCTCCTCTTTCCTTTTATACTCACCTTCATCATCATCTGGTTTGAGAAGATCATCCTCATCTTCATCATCTTCAAGGCTGATGTCTTCGTCGAAGTCCCCGTCTTTACTGTCCTCGTCTTCATCTTCATCGTCTGCGAAGTGCTCGGAGGAGCCGACAGAGACGTCCTCGTCTGATTGGTCCAGATCTTCATCATCACTATCTTCATCAGCAGCTTTCACATCTTCATCGTCATCATCTTCAACAGGAGGAAGAGCAGAAAGACCTTCCTCTCCTGCAGCTTTGTGGTCATCTTCCTCTTCCTCAGTGGAAACTTCTACGTGAGGAAGATCAAGATCCAAGTCATCATCAGAGTCCTCTGGAATGATGTCATCAGAATCATCTTCGTCTTCCTCTTCGTCCTCACTCGAAGGAGTTGCTGAATCACTGAGGTCCGAGGTGTCAGTGAACGCATCGTCAGTGGTTATATCCTCATAATCTTCATCTTTCTCGTCCTCTTCGTCACTGTCTTTAAGGTCAACGGGGACGTCAGAATCTGACTCTTCATCCTCTGAGGTAGAAACAGGTTCAGGAGACTCCTCTTCATCAGCAACAGGTTCCTCTTCATCATCTTCATCATCTCTGTCTGCATCAGTAGCTGCTTCAGTTTGCTCATCATCTTCTTCATCCTCCACCACTTCTTCCTCCTCAGTTTCTCCTGTCTCCTCCTCTTCTCCCTCCTCTTCCTCTTCTTCCACCCCTTCTTCTTCTTCTTCTATTTCCACCTCATCTTCATATACTCCTTCCTCCTCCTCTTCATACTCTTCATCATCATACACCTCATCACCTTCTTCCTCCTCCTCCTCTTCATACTCCTCCTCATATTCCTCTTCCTCCTCCTCATATTCCTCTTCCTCCTCCTCATATTCCTCTTCCTCCTCCTCATACTCCTCTTCCTCATATTCATACTCCTCTTCCTCATACTCTTCTTCCTCCTCCCCTTCCTCCTCCTCCTCCTCCTCCTCTTCCTCCTCCTCCTCTTCCTCCTCTGCTTCCATCTTTTCCAGTGTTTTCTTTGCTTGCATTCCAATAACTGCAAGGAAAAAAAAAACATTTTTCAATAACTGTGACAAGGAAGATGTTTTTTTATACAATGTAGTAAACAATGAATACATTTACTTTTTCTAAAAACTTAAACTTACACAAAAAATGATGTTTGTTTCCCCATAAAATACCTATTATTAGGCTAATATTATTACCATTATTACTACAGTATTATTATTATTATTATTATTATTAGTAGTAGTAGTAGTAGTAGTAGTAGTAGTAGTAGTAGTAGTAGTAGTAGTAGTAGTAGTAGTAGAGGTAGTAATAGTAGTAGCAGTAGTAGCAGTAGTAATGGTACAGTAGTAGTGGTGGTAATAATAACAGTTGTAGTCGTAGTAGTAGTAGTAGTAGTAGTAGTAGTAGTAGTAGTAGTAGTAGTAGTAGTAGTAGTAGTAGTACAGTAATAGTAGTAGTGGTGGTAATAATAACAGTAGTAGTAGTAGTAGTAGTAGTAGTAGTAGTACAGTAATAGTAGTAGTGGTGGTAATAATAACAGTTGTTGTAGTAGTAGTAGTAGTAGTAGTAGTAGTAGTAATAGTAGTAGTAGTAGTAG
This sequence comes from Garcialebias charrua, assembly GCA_038048925.1. Lineage (NCBI taxonomy): Eukaryota > Metazoa > Chordata > Actinopteri > Cyprinodontiformes > Rivulidae > Garcialebias > Garcialebias charrua. The sequence continues at coordinate 15,826 of JBBPBX010000009.1, read as the reverse complement.
TAGTAGTAGTAGTAGTAGTAGTAGTAGTAGTAGTACAACAGTAGTAGATGTAGTAATAGTAGTAGTAGTAGTAGTAGTAGTAGTAGTAGTAGTAGTAGTAGTAGTAGTACAATAGTAGTAGTAGTGGTGGTAATAATAACAGTTGTAGTCGTAGTAGTAGTAGTAGTAGTAGTACAGTAGTAGTAGTAGTAGTACAACAGTAGTTGTGGTAGTAGTACAGTAGTAGTAGTAGCAGTAGTACAGTAGTAGTAGTAGTGGTTGTAATAGTAACAGTAGTAGTAGTAGTAGTAGTAGTAGTAGTAGTAGTAGTAGTAGTAGTAGTAGTAGTAGTAGTGGTGGTAATAATAACAGTTGTAGTAGTAGTAGTAGTACTACAGTAGTAGTAGTAGTAGTAGTAGTAGTAGTAGTAGTAGTAGTAGTAGTAGTAGTAGTATAGTAGTAGTAGTACAGTAGTAGTAGTAGTAGTAGTAGTAGAGTTGTAGTAGTGTTAGTGGTGGTGGTAGTAGTAGTAGTAGTAATAGTAGTAGTAGTAGTAGTAGTAGTAGTAGTAGTAGTAGTAGTAGTAGTAGTAGTAGTAGTAGTAGTAGTAGTAGTAGTAGTAGTAGTAGTAGTAGTAGTAGTAGTAGTAGTAGTAGTAGTAGTAGTAGTAGTAGTAGTAGTAGTAGTAGTAGTAGTAGTAGTAGTAGTAGTAGTAGTAGTAGTAGTAGTAGTAGTAGTAGTAGTAGTAGTAGTAGTAGTAGTAGTAGTAGTAGTAGTAGTAGTAGTAGTAGTAGTAGTAGTAGTAGTAGTAGTAGTAGTAGTAGTAGTAGTAGTAGTAGTAGTAGTAGTAGTAGTAGTAGTAGTAGTAGTAGTAGTAGTAGTAGTAGTAGTAGTAGTAGTAGTAGTAGTGTAGTAGTAGTAGTAGTAGTAGTAGTAGTAGTAGTAGTAGTAGTAGTAGTAGTAGTAGTAGTAGTAGTAGTAGTAGTTAGTGGTAGTAGTAGTAGAGTAGTAGTAGTAGTAGTAGTAGTAGTAGTAGTAGTAGTAGTAGTAGTAGTAGTAGTAGTAGTGTGTGTTTTGTTGTTGTTGTTGTTGTATTTTTTTCCACCCATGTCACAAAGTACTTTTAAAAGAGAGAAAACTCTTTGAATCCTGATCATAAATACTGTATGTGCATCTTTGGGTTTAGTTGCCAGTTTTAGGATTTAAAAAAATAATCTAAACAAAGTAAAACAATTTAACGAGTTAACTCTTTCAGTATTTCAGTTGAAAACAAACATCTCCAGTAAAAAAAAAAATGGACGTACAAACCTTTACTTCTCGATGGTAGAAATTCTCCTGCACAACAAACAGATAAAACAAAAGCAATTAGCTCGAGAACAAAAGCACAACCATCTGGGAAGAAGTCTGTTAAAAGTGAGTCATCAATACTAGAGCCAAGAGTTAAAATGAACTGTTGGATGAACAGATGAATTATTAGTTGAATATATTAGTCTAACTAGAACTTCAGGAGGAACAGGTTCGTTTTAGTCCAGGTCAGGCAGGGAACAGGAGGACCAGATATTTACACTTGCAGAGGTGTTAAAAGGTACTTGGGATTCAAACCTCCAACCCCTGTGTTTTGTGGATCTGGTGCTGGCTTATGCAGGCTCGTCACTGCTTCAGGTGATCTCCTCGTCTCTGGTGCTCGTGAACAGGATCTCGGGGTGCAGGACGGCGTCAGGTTTGGAAACCTCTCTGGGTCTAGTTCCTGTTTCTAGTCCAGGCTTTAACCTTCAGTCTGCAGCGCACCGGAGCATTTTGTGGTCAAGTGTGAAAATTGGCTGGAACGAGAGTCAGCTCCTTTCAGGCTGAAGCCATGGTCAAAGGTGGAATGCTCCCTCCAGGCATGGGGGGGAAACTTTGGAAGGAAGATGACTGACTGACTGAGATAGCAGCTGAACTGTCGGGTGGCCCTGCTGCGCCTGGTTGAGAAGCTCCATCGTCCTGAGAACTGCTGCTCCTCCACTGTAGAATAGGGACGCACCTATCCACATTTTCTTACTTCCGATCCCGATACTTAAATCTGGATATCAGCCGATACCAATCCAGTTCCGATATCCTCCGTTTAATGTGGCGCTATGGCTCTGCAGACATTCCACGTTGCTGTCTTGGTAAATGGTAAATGGAGCTTACTTACACAGTATAGCGCTTTCCAGCCCCTTATGAGGGGCCCCAAAGCGCTTCACAGTACCAGCCATACACCCATTCATACACACATTCATACACCGGTAGCGGTAGACTGCCATGCAAGGCGCCATCCAGTCCTACCGGGAGCAACTCGGGGTTAAGTGTCTTGCCCAGGGACACAACGAGGTATGCAGTGACTGGGGATCGAACCCCGGACCTTCCGGTCTTGAGCCAGCTGCCCTGCCTCTACACCATCTTGGCCCCTCAAGTCTTATGGTGTTTAGTGTAAAATACTTCCACACGGCGGACATGTCACGGTGAAAAGTTGGCTAGCTGTTAGCTACAGTGCTACTGCACATTTTAGCTGGCTGCAAACTATGAACTGGATTTCCTGAATGTGAGGCGGGTCTTGTTACTCTGGGTTTATGAGACATGCCTCCATTCAGTAAATCCATTCCATAGTTTGAAGCCAACGTGCATCATGGATCGGAATATTGGCAGGTTGGATCAAAAATCCGATACGTAAATTAGACTGGTATCGGAGGGCGATACCAATACTGGATCGGATCGGCCCCATCCCTACTTTAGAATGAGTCAGCAGTTGAGATGGTTCAGGCCAATGGTGATTTTAGCCTCTTGGGGGGGGTTCAAGCACCCCTAAATTTTAACTCAGCACCACTGAAAAATAACGTAATTTCTATTTATTTTTATTTTTTTTGGGGGGGGGGCAGTTATGGGTTTGGATTATGTTCATTGCATTTATGATTTAATGCAACAAAATAAATGAATTTAAAAGGTAACAGATCATTTTAGTACTTGCTTTGTTTGCATAATGACTTTAAAGGGTGGGTGACATCATATTTGAACTTTGCATAAATTGGCACAACATATATATATATATATATATATTTATTATCATTCAACTATGTTTGTTTTAGCGAACAAAATGATATATTAATGAAAATTCATTTCAAAGTGAGTTTAAAATTAAAAACCGTGTTTCTTCACGGGACATCCGACTACACGCGAATGCAACATCTGTGACGTAGGATGAAGAACCTCAAGGCCGCAGTATAGCTCTGCGTTGGGCCGAACGCCGCTCGACGCGCGCGTGCTGTGCGCAGGCAGTTCACAGTATAGCTCAGCGTGAGGCTCCAGCGTTTTCGCTCCAAATTCTTGACACAATTTGAGCAGGTGCAAGGCGGAGCGTTTACCTACGGGACAAATTGAGGTCGCTGATTGGTCATTTGCTGACACGTCTACTGAATTGATTGACAGGTCGGGTGGGGGAAAAAAAGGCAAAAAAAGGCAAAAAAAAAGGCAAAAAAAGTCCAGATCAGGGATGAAGAAGAGGAATTTAATACATTTGTGTCACATACAAAACAGTCCGGCGCTGGGCAGTTTATTGTGAGACAACGCGCGCGCGTAAGTGGTTGTAAAATTTGAGCTTGGCGCGTTCACGCCCGCGTTCAAAGGCTTGTGCCGCGGCGTTTGCACGGCGTCGAGCGGCGTTATACTGGGGCCTTAAGTTGGCGTCTGCCATGATAACGCATATTCATTCTCTGCCAGATCGCCTTTTTTTTGTATAACTTGAAAATGCCGTTACGTTGTGTCGCATTTGGGTGTTCTAATACCATCAGTGAACAAGTGAGCCTTTTCACTTTCCCAAAAGATGAAATACTTTGTCAAGTATGGAATAAACAAAGCTGCCCCCCCTCGGAGCTCCCTCGCTTCCTGAAAAGGTAAGACTCAAATAAATACGGGTGCAGACCTAAATTAGAACCTGCTGTTTCTTGTTCATCTAACTTTCTGCTTCCCAAACTGAAGACAAATCGCTCAAATCTTCACTTAGATTGATAAATTCGTCGTTTTATTTATTGTCCGCCATGAATAGGTAAAAGGGGCGTTCTAAAGACGTTCATCCTCCTACGTCACAGATGTTGCATTCAGTCGGATGTCCCATGAAGAAACACGGTTTTTAATTTTAAACTCACTTTGAAAGGAATTTTCATTAATATATCATTTTGTTTGCAAAAACGACCATAGTTGAATGAAACAAGATATTTATGTTGTGTCCCTATATGCAAAGTTCAACAATGATGTCACCCACCCTTTAACTGCTGGATGTCCGGCCCCTGAGCAGTTTATTTGGACAGCTCTGTTTTAGAGGGTGGAATAAATACACTTTATTTCATTTCTTAAACCTAACCCGAGTCTGGAAACATGTAAAAGATGGATATACTGTAAAGCCCTGCGGCCGACCTCACGAGCAGCTGAAGTGATAAACAGGAAGTACCACACGTGCATCTGTTTGAAGGTAACTGCAGGTAAATTCTCCATTTTCTGTTATAATCACATGCTTCATGGTTAAATTAGAAGTTTATGTTTAAAGCTAGTTGTGTTTTGTTTTGTGTGTTCTGTGAGTAGATACATGTTGCAAATTCATAAGTTTAGTATTTGTACAAAATCAGGTTACTGTTAACTGATCACAACAAAGCGTTTATTAGGATGTGCAATGTAAAGCAGAGAGTTACGTCTGAAGCATCTTAGCGCGGCTGTATAGCACGCCGCTAGCTTAGCACTACTTCTTGTTGTGCAAAGCTCTCTAAAATAGTTATTGAATCAAGTGTTTTCTTATGCAGGTAAACCTAGATGATAAACAATCAGTTAAAATACACTAAAATGCAGGAAATTGTATCTACTTTATTTTTTTTATCACTGGTGTATGCCCCACATATTATGAATGTATCTCAATGTGTCTCTTAAAAGACAAAGTTGTTATAATCTTAAGGGGACAGAGTTGTTTGTAAAACCACAATTCAGAACCAGTTTGAAGGGACGTTCTACCTCAATCCAGGGAATTAGATTATGGAATGGCTTGGAGAATGTAGTTAAAAATGCCAAGTCAATGTTTACATTTAAGAAAATGATCAAAACAAATGTGTTAAAAAAATATATATATGAAATAGCGTAATGTGTATTGTATTAGTTAGAAAATTAGAAAGAGTTAGTCATTTTGTACTGTTGGTTGAAGATTATTATTGTTTAATCTGATTGTTGGAAAAAGTTGGTTGAAGATTATTATTGTTTACATGGTTGATTATTGTTGTTTAATCTGATTGTTGGAAGTAAGGGGCAGATATAATAAGATTTATTCTTCTTTCTGCTACCTTTCATTTTTTTATATTTTGTACACTATCATTTATGAGATTGTCTTGTATTGTTTCTTTTGTAAAAAAAAAAAAAGAACAAATTTAATAAACATCATAAACATCTCACACCAATTGCCACCATGTTGTTCAAGCCAAGAGCCATTGTCAACTCTGGGGGCTAAGCAGCACCCCTAAAGGTCAGTTTCTAGAATTGCCCCTGGTTCAGACTTCTGATTAAGACGCCTCCTGGAAACCTCCCTTTGGAGGTTTTCCAGGTCTATCCACTGGGGAGGAACCCCCCAAAACTCTCTGGAGGGTTATGCATCTTGTCACAGATAAAACTGTAAAAGGCTGCTGGGGAGAAGGAGGTCTGGATTTCCCTCCTGTTGCCTCTGCAACTCAAACAAATGTAAGTACCGGTAGAAGAAATAAGATGTATTTCTAAAATGATCTGTCTTCTGTTAGTTGAGTGTTATGGGATGGAGGGCAGAACTCATCAGTCTTCACTCCCAGAAACAGAGTAAATACCTTTTGCCCCTTCTTCTTCTTCTTCCTCCTCCTCCAACCATGTTGAATCTTAGAGATGGTTCATACATTTTAAAAAGGCTACACCAGTATGTTAGTATCTGGCTGTTATCATCTCATTTCCTTTCGATCATCTCTAAACTGGATTTTATTTTTATTTTTTTACTTCAAATGCAAATTTAAACTTTATGAAAAACATAAACGTCTTACGGTAGCATCAGCAAATCTCAAACCCAAACATAAAGTCACGTTTTATAATATACTTGTTAAGTGTCGAGCATTTTCCTTTCTCATTCTGTAGACGGCAGACAAAATGTGCACCAGTACAAACCTTTTTTCCTCACTGCGTACAGAGTTCCTGCAGAGATGGAGAGAGAAAGATCAAACTCGCTGCAACTTTCACGCAGATGATCAGCTGTTTCAGTTCCAACAAGTTTGTGCGATGAATTTGTGACTTGTTCAATGAAAAGCATTCATTTTGTTGTGAACATTACCTTCTTCATCTTCAGGAGCAATCAGGCTGGCAGCAAATTTAAATATGGACGAGATGACGTTTGTTGACTCATCCACAGCTTCGTTCATGACCTTCACGGGGTCTGAGCTGATCTTACTGAGGCCTCCTGGAGGACCAATTACATATAATAAAATATTACCCACCTTTCAGTTCTACCACTTAAAGGGCATTCCGTAAAATATAATATTGTGCAAAAAGCAAGTTCTATTGACCCTCAGTCACAAACTCTTTATTCTTATAGTTGTTGTTTTTTCAGTTTTGTTGTGAAGTTCTGAATTTGTTTTGCTTAAAATAAATTCTCTGATTGTGTTTGAAATGCTTGAATGGCTAAACATTGGTTATAAAGTAGTTTTATTGGTATAAAAATCAAAGTTTGATGAAAGAGGGTCGCCAAAGCAAACATCCTACAAACATTGTTCATCTTATTTTACATATTTACACACAAAAATACTGCAGCAACAAAGAAAATACACAAACAGTGATTTCAGAGCAGCTTTTCTTCTTTTACAGACAAAAACATCTGTTCAAGAAAATTACAGAGCTAACTTGATCAAGCTCATCTGAAGTTCAAATATCAAAAACACATAATTTCTGTTTTAAATCAAACGTGGTCGTTGGATTTTTCTAATATTTGAACCTGTTTCTACAAAGACGTTTGAAGGCAGCATCAATGAAACAGCAGAGAAACATCTCATGTCTCCTCTCCTGGTACCACAGCGCAGGGGTCTGAACCCGCTCTCTGTTTTGAGGGTTCGAGCCTTAGTGCCCATCGGGTTCCATATTAATAAGATTTATGGACCGTTGGTGCCAGTGGCAGGGTCGACTCATCTTTCTGAACACGTCCATCCCCATCCTGCCTGATCTGACGTCTTGGATCAACTGAGTCGACCTCAGAATTAAGAGGCAAAAGGAGTTAACGCCGCAGTGGGAGTGTCAGACTTGACTTCCTGTTTGGTTTAAACTAACTCAATGTGGATAAGATCCTGTGGGCACATGGAGCCTGACCACTGCTGTCTGGTGGCTAACAGAGAGGCCAACATGCTCTGAGAGATGAAGAATTCAGTTACTCTGCTTAAAAAGATGTTCTGAAAATAAATTAACTAAATTATTAATATGACTTTTATAATGAATAATTTACCTAATTTATTGTTGAACGCTCACAATGTCCTGCAGTTAGAGTTTGCACAACATCCATCATCCCTTGTATTTTTAATATTCACAGAACTGCGGTCATGGTAACTTCTAATAATTAGATCCAGTCCCCCGGCACAAACAGAGTAATATTGTGTATGTTGTTCAGTGTCAGGAGGGTGATCAGTCTTACATCGGGGAAACTAAACAGCCACTGGCCAAAAGGATGGCCCAGCACAGAAGATCAACATCATCAGGTCAGGACTCTGCGGTCTACACTCATCTCCAGGCCAGCGGTCACTCTTTCAGGGATGAAGATGTTCACATCCTTGATAGAGAGGAACGATGGTTTGAGAGAGGAGTAAAGGAGGCCATCTTTGTGAAAAGAAACCGTCCATCATTAAACAGAGGTGGAGGCCTCCGGGTTCAACTGTCCCCCTCTTACAGGGTGCCAACGATCCATCGTTAGGCTGATGGTCCTCCTTGATCATGTGAGCAGCTGGTTTCGGCTGTCAACAGCAAACTGGTTGATCCACTGTGAGAGGGTGCTATTTATGAGACTGAGCTGAATACAACATCTCAGACTGAGGAAGTCTTTCGGACGAAAGACTAAACGTTTCTACAATTTTTTATTTTTGTTTTGTTTTTTGACTGTCCAGATGGCCAGACTTTTTTTTAGATTTTTCTACCTGGATTATTGAGCATCATGATGTCTAATAATTAGGTTCTTACATGTTGTCCATACTCCATGCATTTGTTATCTTCATCTTGTTGCAGAGTCAGGTCTCGGGGGGCAGCATCTTGAGCAGGAAGGTCCAGAACATCTCCCTCCACAGCCTCCTCTTCCAGCTCTTCTGGGAGGACTCCAAGGTGTTCCAGTTGAGAGACGTAGTCTCTCCATCGTGTCCTGGGTCTTCCCTGGAGTCTTCTCCCAGATGGACATGTCCAGAAAATCTTCCTTTGGAGTCTTCCAGGGTCCATCATTGCCACCTCAACAAGCTCCTTTTGATGTGGAGAAGCCGTGACTCTGCTCTGAATCTACCAGATAATTGAACTTATCGCCCTATTTAAGGGAGAGTCCAACTACCCTGCAGAGAAAACTCATTTTGACTAACTGTATCCACAGTCTCGTTCTTTCGGTCACCACCCAGAGTTCATGACCGGAGGTGAGGGTAGCAACATAGACCGAGTGTTGAGTGGAACAAATATGCTTTCATTTGTCAAGACATGTTTTATTTTGAAGGGACACGTACTTCCGGTGTGTAATTAAGTTCACGTGAGGATGTGTGTATATAAGGTGACGTGTCAAACAATAAAATCCTTGGAGTTCATTCCCCCTTGTGGTGAACAAACCAGAACGCTGACTCTTGGTCATTTTATTCCTCCGATCATTTTTATTCCTCCGTGGTGACGGTTTATCTGGACAAATGCACGCTCAGATTCCGCTGAGTGACGCTACCTGCTGACAGGTTATGGGCCCAGGCCAGCAGAACCCAGCAGAACCCAGATAGAGCCCAGCTAAAGCCCAGGAGAACTCCAGGAAAAGAGCAAGATACAACCCGGAGAAGCTCTGGATGACGGCGAGCACGGGTGAAGCTTTTGGAGATTGGAGTCACAAGGACGAGCGTTTTTCTTTGGTGAGCAACTACTGAATGCTAAGCTAGCACCATGAATAGGCGCGTCGTCGATTCAAGTAGCCGATGGGCGCGGCTAACCTTCAACGGAGATGAAAGCAATTATAGACTGTGAGACGAAAAGTTCTGGGACACCATCTTGGGGAGAAGTTTAATTACCGGCCGATGAAGTTTGTTTTCCGGCCGACGACGATGGAAATGTTTACCGGCCGAAGTTTGTTTACCGGCCGATGACAAAGGATGTACCGGCTGATGACGATGAAGTGTGTTTACCGGCTGATGACGATGAAGAGTGTGTTTACCGGCTGATGACGATGAAGTGAGTTTACCGGCTGATGACGATGAAGTGAGTTTACCGGCTGATGACGACGAAGTGTGTTTACCGGCTGATGACGATGAAGTGTGTTTACCGGCTGATGACGATGAAGTGTGTTTTACCGGCCGATGACGTGGATGTTTTACCGGCCGATGATGAGTGTGTACCGGCCGATGACGAGAATGAACCAGCCGACGATGAGGATGAACCAGCCGACGATGAGGATGAACCAGCCGACGATGAAGATGAACCGGCCGACGATGAGGATGAACCAGCCGACGATGAGGATGAACCAGCCGACGAAAGACCAGCTGCAGAAAGCTAAAGAGGACAGTAGGGGACGAAAACACAAAGTAATGCATGATGATTGAAGATCCATGCTACATGAGGAGGAGATCCATGCTACATGAGGAGGAGATCCATGCTACATGAGGAGCTGAGGTTCCATCAGAGACGGATGAAGGAGCAGCTGATCCAAGCAGCAGCAGCAGTCTAGGATGAAAGGAGCATCAGGCCCAACAGATTTAATGACAGACTGTACTACCTCAAAACCGAATGTGAGTATGATGAGTGCAATTTTGATTCACAAACATGGCACGAGATATTGGGACACTGCAACCATAGTAATATTTTAAAATTGCATAATGTAGTTGATGGGCATAAATACGCTTTAATATTCACTGATGATTTTTTCCGGTGCAATGTTTGTTTATTTTCTCAAAAATAAGAGATACTGTTCAGATATATAATTATAAAGAAATTCTTTTTGGCTGATACAGCACCATATGGGTAAATAAGTATAAGGTCGGATAATGGTACAGAAATCATATCTAAAGGTTACAAAGAACTGTTAAGAAACAAGGAAAACACGATGCAAAATGCACAAAAGATATTTATAATAACAGTCCTGCATATTGGATTTATTTTCCAGAGAACACAAAGGTGCAAAAATGCCGATTGGTTAAATTCTTGATTAAAAATAATGATGGTCAAACACAGAATGAGTCTTATGATGACGATGATAATGATGACATCCAACTGAGAGAAAATGTAATAATAAAAGAGCAGTTAGATTCAGAATCACAGGAAACAAGCTCAGATCAACCAGAAGTAAATGACCTGGCACCACCTAGTGGCGAATCAGAAGACAGACAGTATCCTTCTAGAATAAGAAAAGATCAGAATGTCCTAATGAATATGTAACAAGTGCAATAGAAGAAAACCACGTAACCAACATAGACTACCGTTACAGATTAACATATGACCTACTTAAAACACTTAAAACATTTAAATGAAGCTATGATGTCACCAAACTCAAAGAATGAACAGCTGCTATGGATGAAGAAATATACTCACTTAAGAGAAAATAACATTTTTACCCTAACGACTTTGCCAGTGAAGGATAGATAATTGGAGTGTAAATATTGTGCAGATAAGTTACAGATAACAAGTTAGAAATGAATGAATGTATGCATTAATTATAAACTTTATTAATTGGCTGCCTTCTTTTTGTGCTCCTTTTATATTGAGATATATTTTTCATTAAGTTCGTCCAAATTGTGTTTTGTATAAGCGAAACATGTATACTGTAACATTGTCAGAAGATAAGAAAGCAGTAGGGGTTTGATGGGTATATGTAAAGAAAATACTGGTGATGGTCAAGAGAAATACCAAGCTAGATTCAGAATGAAAGATATGGGCATACTCAAACATTTTCTTAGCATCCATTTTGAACATACAGAAAACTATGTAAAAATGTCACAAGAAGAATTTGTAGATAAAATAACTGAACTGCAATGAAGATGCTGAGAAAGTGGAGAATGTAAATAATGTTTTGTTTAATACTGTTTATTGTTTGTTTTTGACTTGATGGATTTTGACAAAATGAACGCAAGTAGGGGTGTTGAGTGGAACAAATATGCTTTCATTTGTCAAGACATGTTTTATTTTGAAGGGACACGTACTTCCGGTGTGTAATTAAGTTCACGTGAGGATGTGTGTATATAAGGTGACGTGTCAAACAATAAAATCCTTGGAGTTCATTCCCCCTTGTGGTGAACAAACCAGAACGCTGACTCTTGGTCATTTTATTCCTCCGATCATTTTTATTCCTCCGTGGTGACGGTTTATCTGGACAAATGCACGCTCAGATTCCGCTGAGTGACGCTACCTGCTGACACCGAGCTTCTTCTTACAGCTCACAACGGACCAGCATGGAGTACGTAATACTGCAGATGCTGTACAAATTCTTCTGTCGATCTCACGCTTCGTTCCTCCCTTACTTATGAACGAACCCACAGTCTACTCTTGTCTGATTGAAACTAAAGTCCTGTTTTATTTAAACAGAATTCTTGTCCAGGTGACTAGCAGGGGCGTCTGGCCAATAGGGGGTGCCAGGGCGCCGCCCCACTGGAACTTCTGGACCATTTTACATTGAAGACTTTAAAAAAAAAATGAAATAATCAAATAAAAATATTTCGAAATATATGCATACATGTTTTTAGTTGTGTAGGATAAATATTTTATGAGTAATGATGAGTTATATTGTTTTTTTCAAAAAAGGTTTTCTGATTGGTGACGTATTTCCTGTTTTGGGGGCGCTCTGATCTTATCCATAGACTCTCGTTATAAATGGCGCATGCACAGTTATTCCATGACGTTACAAAACAATGGGAAGATGCTGGGCGCAGTTTTCACCGCCCTGAACACGTCCAACGTGAACTCTACCGATCGCGTGTTTCCGGTCGTTTATTTATTTATTTTAAATTGGGTCTGGAAAATTAGCCATGCGGTCAGTGACTCAAGCAGGCTTGCTCAGGTAAGTTTTAAATAATTGAAAGCCCTTTATCTAATGTCTACTTGAATTTCTGACTGATATGCCTCTCAACTTTTAGGTGGCTCTGTTAGTGAAAAAAGCCTTCAGCTGACTGTTTATTCTAAAAGTGGCAACTGGTGAGTTTGTTTTTTTCTTTGTTTGTTTGTGGGGTTAGGTTGCCAGTGTAGGTTATTGTATAGTATTGGACTCTGATTGCTACATTTATTTTAATTTGCTCATAAAAAATGATCAAACATTAATAATTTTATATACTAAATGTCACTTGTGGTGTTTTACTATTTCTTAACACTGTATTGATCTGGAGAATGAAAACAAAGCCTCTTGCAAGTAGAAATGCAGAAATGTTTTAATCTCACTTATTTTCCTTTCTATAATTTATATATAATTTATTTATTGATATATATATTTGTTTGTTCTTTATTGTTTTAGTGAGTCAAATTGGTTCTTCTCATCCTGAGCATTTAATTGTTCTGTTGACCTTGTATTAATCCGCATTTGAATTATTATTATTTTTTTTACTTTTGAACTTGAGAGAGAAAAAAAATCATTTTGGAGAAATAGCCCCCCTGGTGGACATTTCAGGAACCGCCACTGGTGACTAGACTAAATCTGTTAACTCATAGAGCCTCTCATGACACCAGCTGAGGCACCATTTGATGTCTGAATAGAGGTGATCAGATGCTAGGTGAGTCTACCCCACCACACAGGATTAGTCTGTGAATTAAGGACCCTGCGGTGGTAAGACTCAGACTCTCAAAACAAAGAGTCCAGACCCCCTGCACTGAGGAACTTGGCGATCGACACCTTCAACAGGACACAAACTTCGCTGACATCTGAACACAGAACGCAGGAACAGCACAGTTCATAATTCAGCATTTTTCACAGATTTACACATGGAAGCTGTGAGGGAACTTTCCAGCAGTGACACCCAATGTTAGCAGTTAGTGTTAGGAAACAAACCGTTAGTAGTTTTATTCAGCATCCAAACAGAAGCGCCTGATCTGAGGAGTTAGGTGCAGTTAATGGTTCTTGCCTCTATGCCCTGAATCCTTAAAAACCTTCCTGACGCCAGCCTGAGGGTGACCTGATTGGATGAGAGACAGCGGCAATGAGCAAAGAGTTTTATGCTGCGGCAAAGGAAGGAAAGGAAAGGAAACATTAATAGAAAGGGACGGGAGAATCAATCACAATATTTCTGCATGATATGATGATGATGATGATGATGATGATGATGATGAGTTTTATGCTTGCATTTTATTTAATTCTGTTAGAGAAGTTATTCATTCTAAAATGCCAAAATTAATTGTGTCATTATTTGTTCTCTACATTAATATGAAATTAAAATGGAAGATAAATTAATACAGTAAATAAGAAAAATAAATAGTTAATGTTTTGCTTTAGTACTGTTGATCAGATTTAATATTTTGTTTTTGTTACTTTATCATAAGAGAAGTGAGTGACAGATGAAGGCCTGTTAAATTATCTTTAGTATTGTTGTAGAAACAAACCGAACAGGTAAAATGTGCCTCCAATTCTGCAAGAATAAGACAATGTAATGTAAAAGAAGTGCACAACGTACTAAATGTGATAAAATACAGAAACACAGCAAAATGTTAAAAAGACAAACGGATGAAGATTATTTTAATTAAACACTGTATATTGCACATCTTTGACTCAAAATCAGATAAATTACTTGTTTAAACAACAAATCTATATTTGCACAGAGCGTCAGCCGTTCATTCAAATTAAATATTTTGTTTATTCTGTGGCCTTTTCTTTATCAAGAGCACCAGTCAGCGTGATTCAGAAAAGAAGCGTACATAAATAAGACCATAGTTCACTTGATAATAATAATCCCTGTGTGAAGAACATTCATCTCAGGGTCAATTACATTTCTAACAAGTTTATTTTAAATTCAGCCCAAATACGTCCAACCCACTGAAATCCATGAGTTGTCCAAATTAATCTGACTTTCGTCAAAAATTGATCACAGCAATCCAATTTAACCGTACACAAATATTAAATTCACTCCAGTCATTTGATTCAATGCCATTTAATTAGATCTAAAAAATCTTAAATGTGCCTTTCTTGTCTTGAGACATTTTTTAAACAAATTGATTGTTTATTCTGCCCAGATATATTACATTATACGCATGCTCTGTATCATATTCCATTATTTTACAAAGGTTTAGAAAACTGCCACAAGTCATTTGTTTCTGCTAAATATTTTTGCAGCATTAGCATTTTAAGTTATATATATTAAATTACAGTTCATTAGAAATAAGTGAGAGCATTTTTAGACAAATAAAATGTTGAAAGGAGTAATAAAAATTTAAAATAATAATAATAATATTTAAACTGTAAAAAACAGTTTTTTTTTAACTGTGCCTACAAGACACACTTAAAGCTCCCCTGACATCATCTTTGAACTTTCCATAAAATGGCACAACATAAATATATTTTAAGATTGAACTATGATCATTTTGCTAAAACAATGTTAAATGAATGAAAATTCCTCTCAAAAATAGTTTAAAATTAGCGCCGTTTTTTCACACGGTAAATCCGGGTTTTTCCGGTCACGTGACTGTGACGTCAGATCCAGATGCCTGCTCCAACGCGCATTGAGAAACAATTGCAGAGAATGCAGACTTATCAGACGAATTTAGCAATTTAAAAGTTGATATTTTAGCGATTTGTCTTCTGTTCGTGAAGAAGAAGTTATTTTAGTGATCAAAAACAAACAGCAGTGTTTATTTTGTGCCTGTTGCAGCTTTTGTAACGAGAGGTTTCACATTCATGAAGTGAGCAACAGGTGTCAGCAACGCTATCGTGATAATTCTTTTACAGAGGACTGAAACGGTAATACAGTATTAATTTATCTAATAATCATTCAACATTAATTTATAGTCTAAAAACATGAGTCCTTTTTAAATTATCTGGTTTATTTTAGAACTGTATTCAAACATACGTTCTGAAAAACACCCTTCATTCTGTTGTACATTGCATGGTTGTTCACTATATATAAATAAATATAAAAA
Source organism: Garcialebias charrua (assembly GCA_038048925.1). Taxonomy (NCBI): domain Eukaryota; kingdom Metazoa; phylum Chordata; class Actinopteri; order Cyprinodontiformes; family Rivulidae; genus Garcialebias; species Garcialebias charrua. The sequence continues at coordinate 535 of JBBPBX010000009.1, read as the reverse complement.
CAGTAGTTTATACGTCAATCATTACATTTAAAAAGAAATTTGGCTGACCGGTTCCGGTTCTGTGAGGTGCGGACGTGGGGAATGAGCTGCTGCTGAAAAACTCTATACTTGTGCGTGAGTATTATGATAAAGCTTTGGTAAGTCCATATTTATTTAAACAAACTATATAACTAAATGTAAGATCATTTAAAAAGGTATTAAAAATTTGATAACCGATCTTTTCTCCCCCCATTATTTCCACAAACTGGACGTGGAAACGTCGGAGAGCCTTGAGTTGTTTATCGACGATTATTTTGAAAGGTTTGTCATGAGCGACCCTAATGTAACATCCGGTGCGGGTAGCGGTTCGGCTAACACGAGCGGTAGCGGTGGCGAGTCGAAGCCGAATGCTAAACGGTACCGAGAGGGAAGCTCAGATAGCGTTTCGGAACCTTCGGTGGATAATTCAGGCTTCGTGACGATTCTGGAGTCAATTGATAAAAAGTTGTCTAGCTTGGACGCCCGGCTGGCGTTAGTTGAGGAGCTACAGAAGGAA
>JBBPBX010000008.1:194632-233501 GCA_038048925.1 Garcialebias charrua | reverse complement strand
TTTTGTTTTTTTAATCACACAGTTTCCTCAGGTTATCTCAAGTCTCAAGCTGCAACAGTGGCAACAAACTATATTTCAACTTAAGTTCATTTTTAAAGTATAATTTTGGCCCATTTTGTGCATAAAAGACCCACTCAAGTCTCATAGTTTAATTATTTACACGAAGGAATCATTAAAACTGGACGTCGACCCCCTCCCGGTGATATAATCAAAAAAACTGATGTTTCAAATCACGTTTAGCTTGGACTTTTTCAGTTAAAGGTCCTAATGAGGAGCATTGTCTTAACCTGCAAAAAAAAAAAAAGCAAACAAACTCTGGTCCACGAGAGACACGACTGAGTTTCTGCACTCTGCTTGGAGGGAAAGTTCAGTTTTAATCATTTTAACCTGAGTGACAATTCTTTACAGCCAAAATGGGCCATTTAAAAATATCTAAAGCAGCTCCACTACTTTTCTTCACCAATTGTTCACAAATACATCAGGACAAACCATAGCCAGTTCAGTTCCCCCCCCCCAGTACCACCAACTGATTTTTGTTAACAGACAGTAAAAACGTTTCTTTTGGGGGGAAAAAAGAAAAGAAAAAAGATTTAGTACAAAACAGGACCACTGTTCATCACTGAAATGTCTCTTCTTAAAGAAAAACACACAAAAAAAAAAAGAAAGAAAGGGGGAACACAGTAAAAAGTTAACCAAAACATAAAAGTCCCACTTGTCATCGTTATGTGAGATCAGTCTGTGCTCGGTTGTGGCACCACCCAGCACAGAGGTGGGAGGAGAAAACCCTGTGTGGCTCGGCCCGTCTCCGCTGGACTTGTGGGTGATGAAAAGGCGGAATGTCAGACTGCCAGCCGCCCCGGCGGAGGATGCAGGGGGCTCCAGGTTGGAGGTGCAGGCGGGGGTTCTTGGGGATACGGGCGTGGATCGCAGCATGGCTGGTTCTCTACTTTGGGTACGCCGCGACCCTGACCCTGGCACAACCGCCGATGTCGCAACAGCCGGTCTGTGCGTGAAAAATTCTTCAAGAGACACAAATTGAACAAATAAAATGAGGTCTGGAGAAAACAAATTACCATCAAACATACTGTACTGAACATGTTACGTGCATGTGAAATTTTCATTCATTTAACCTTTATTTAGTCAGGTAAATCTCATTGAGCCTCGTGGACTCATTTACAAAAGCGACCTGCTACAAACTAAAGAGTAACCGTGTTTCCATCCATTTTCAATTCGAATTTTGAGCGAATTTTTGAAATTTCACAAAAATGTAAATAAAAATTAATGCGAATCAGAAGTGTTTCCATCAACTGGCTTGAAGCGCATCCACCAGGCCACGCAAAGCGGCATTACGTCAGACGTCAGCGTCATTACGTCAGCGTTACGCATGTCTACAGTAAACAGGAAGTAGCGGTTGAAAACAGGACCCGACCACACATCTCGGCAAAATGGAGAGAATATTTCAGGTATGTGTTGCTATCGGGCAAGTTGTATTTATTCTGTCATGCCAACTAGTTTTAGCGATGTTACATGTTGTCCGGAGACGAAGTCACGTGACGTAAATGTTCGCTACGTCAGAACTGAGGCCCTGTACACACGTAGCCTGGTGTTTGAAAAACGAATATCTGCGCAAAAAAAATACCTCCGTACATACATGTTCAGATATTTAAATTTTTCGTCTACATGTACCCGTTTATTTTCATCACAGTAATGAATATGCTGAACCCATAGGTGGCAGTGTAGTGCCGTCACAACTCTTCAAACCAACCCACAACTTCCTGTTATTTCTTTCTTTTTTTTCATTTGTGGGGACAGACCGTGAGGTTGAACTACTATTAAATACCGTGTTGGAGTACAACGTTAATAAAACGCAGGAAAATGTCGACTGGGAATCATGTCAGAGCAGGTATGTTGACATTTTTAGCGCTTTTTTCTCCGAGCAGTATGTGACGTCAGCGCCGCTCCAGCTGGAGCAGAAACCTCCGGTTCTGAAAGTCCACACGCAGACTCGAACGCGGAGAATTCTCAAATCTCCACTTTGGTCGGAGTTTTTTTATTATTCGTTTATAGTTACATCAACCGGAGTTCACGTGTGGATGAAAGGCCAAACCGCATAAGCTATTCGGTTTTACTGATATCCGGCTACGTGTGTACAGGGCCTGAGTCGGCAAATCTGTTTCCATCTCTCGTTTTGCGCATTGGCTCGGATTCGAAAAACCTAAAAACCACCTCAAGCGAGCGCATCAACTTTTTTGCGAATTAGAGGAAGTTAATTCGAATCGTACCGTTTCCATTCACCTTCTCTGATGCAATACTTCAAAATGCGCATCAAGAAACCTTGATGGAAACACGGCTAGTGATGAACAGCAATGATACGATTACCTTAAACAATAAACAAAAGAAAAACTAGCAAAACTAGCAAAACATTATAAGGTAGTAAATAAAGCTCAGCAAATACCTGCTGGCACCGTTCGCACTGATAAGGCTTCTCCCCACTGTGGACACGCTTGTGTCTCTCCAGGTGGTAGCGCTGAATAAACCTCATATCACACATGTCACATGCAAATGGCTTCTCTCCTGAAAGAGCACACAAATACACAGTCAATGCGTCAATTTTAAAGTCTTGACAACAACAAGCTGCGTTCAAAACTTTTAAATAGTTTATAAAAACTTCATAAACTTCTTAGAATAACTTTCCAACAGTTAGAACAGTGAAAAAACAAGTCAAAGATTTCGAGCATCTTTTCTCTAAAAGGTCTCGTCATCAACTCATTATGTGTAGATCAGAGTGGAATTTCTTATTGTCATGGTCCAGATCTACGCAACGTAGTCGGCCCCACAAACTGGGGCGGGTTTTCTGGTTTTGAGACTGGTTCAACATCCCATCAAATGATTTGACAATCCAAACTCGAGTTTGTCCTGATCCTTCAAGCACAGCTGCCTTAAGGGTACGGTAGAGGAACGCATACCCGTATGAGTGAGGCTGTGTCTCTCCAGGTGGTTACGCTGAATAAACCTCATGTCACACATGGAACAAGCAAACGGCTTCACCCCTACACACACAGAGCAACATATTAGCCCTAACACCCACAAGTGCAAGAAATACAAGTTACACTCAAACTAGCCCTCGGGACTGAAACTCCTGTGAAGCTACCTCGTCCCGCACAATTACGTGCGTGTTTGGTTAGACATAATGTTATGATCAGACATGCAACTAAGATCAGGAGTTGAAGTGTGCAGAGCTGATATTTATCCTAACACAGAAATACAGTACTGTGCAATAGTCTCAGGCCACCCCTTGTCTAAATAATGTGCTGATTTTCACAGCTTGAAAAAAAATCAAATGAAATCAATATTCTAAACCCATCTTGAGAAGTGCTTTTGTGATTTAATCAGAATAGTCTTCCAGGCTTCTTAAGACATAGTAAAGCTATTTTATTTTGCTCATAGCCAAGATGATCCCCGAGTGTTTCAGTAACGTTTAGGTCCAGTTTGTGCAGATGGGAATCCATGACTGATATGGATCTTTGATTTTACTGCACTGGCAAAGTGTTTCAGATCACAAAACGGACAGGAATGAATGTAACCTGTCTAATACTTTCCAAAAGGAAATGCCGAGAAGATCAAAATCAGATAGTAATCATGATAGTCATCATTTTTGTCAAGATGCCACCAATTCTTCCAAACCATGATAGATCCTCTGCCGTGTTTCACTGACGGTCATGTTTCTTCTGAACGAGCTCAAACACCTAAGTAGTAACCCGAACCAAACCTTTTGAATTTGATTTGTCAGGGGTTTTTTGCCACCAATTTTCAGTCTAACCATTCTGTCTTACATCATTACACAGATTTTTGCATCTTCATTAATGTCCTTTAAACAGCTTTTTCTCTGCCTTCATCTTAATCTGACTAATCAATAAATAGATCAACTGAAAGGCCTGACGCACTGCTTAAGTCTCAAGTTAGGTCTATGAAAGTCATGTCCTTCTTAAACAGGACATGTTACTGTTTATCTGCTGTTGTGGGAATTTAAGCCTTCAAATTCTTTGTTCCTCCCAGTTTTTAAAAAACTTAAAAACGAAGAAAAACAAGAAAAATGCATGCATGCCAATATTTGATGAGGATCTTTTAGATTAAAGGACAAAAAATATAAAATTAGTAATTCTAAGTAATTCAAATAGTTAATTGGTGTTACATCCCATGGGGATGTAATTTTTGTTTAGGTCAGAGGGATGAGGTGTTTAAAGATTTTGGAGGCCAAGTGACTGCAGCTGTGGGTTAATTAAGGCACGCTGTAGATGGGGCGATTGCCCCATCTTAAGAGAGGTCCAAGCAGCAGAAGCAGGGCAGAGGTCCAAGCAGCAGAAGAAAGAAGTTTGAAGTAGTAGCAGCTGAGAGCCGTGGCCGAGAGAAGTCGAATGATGCCGAGTGATGAAGCCGTGAGAAGGTCTTACGAAGTCCGAATGTTGAAGAAGTCTGAGTGAAGAATCCGAACGAATTTGCCGATGTCATGAGAAGAAGAAGCTGTGACCTGCTGTCGATGTGAGAAGCTGGAGCTGTGACCTGGTGTCGTTGTGGTCTGCGGGGCGCGCCCATTCTGGGTGCTGAAGACAGGAGGCGTGAGCGACCGACCCGCTGGACTTGGAGTTTGTTTATCATCCCGTAGCTGAACTCGACCTGGTCCAACTTTAATTTAATTACTTTGAGAGGGACACAGGGAAAGCTGAGGGTTTGGACTCTCCTTTTTTTTTTTTTTTCAGGACTGCTGGAGGCGGCACAGCCAGGGAGGCGCAGCTGCACATAAAATAAAACTTTTTTTTTTTAACCCTCATTTCTGGTCTCGTGTCCCTTCATGTTACTTGACCCCTCGGGTCGTAACAATTGGTATCTTCCATCAACTAAAAAGAAGAAAAATCTTATTTCTGTATCACACTGCTATTTAAGTACATAAAGCCTATTTAAAATTAGTTGATTATTTTTGTTTAAAAGTATTTTGTACAAGAATGATTAATAATTCAATAACAAATGTCCTCACAAACACAATGCACCTTCATAAAAAGGAAAAATAAATAAATACAGTACCAGACTAGAAATAATAAGCAGCAAATGTATATTAAAAATACTTGGGAAAAAAAGTTCTTAAAGCCTGAAGTAAAACTTCTGAATGGTTTAATTTACTAAAATATTTAACTACTTTGACGTTAAAAATTTTTGAGAAGCAGCTTAAGGTTTTTTACACAGCTCAGTGAATGTGCTTTTAACAAGGAAAAATAAACAATATCTAGATCTATGGTCACAATTTCAAGAAACTAAGCTTTGTGATTATATTTTTTAAATTAACGTCGTCATGCAAGCAGAGGCAATCATGAAGAGGAAACTAAAGCAAGAAAAACAGAAAGTCAGAAAAGGAGATGAAGTAATCAAGAAAAACAAAAAGCAGTTATGCAAAGGAAATAAAAAGAGTTGTTTCTGATTAATTCATAAGTGACTTATTGGGTAAGTTAAATATATTAAAACCAAGTGTTCAAATTCATTCAAATTTAACATGTAGGTACCTGTAAACATTTTAATTAGTGATTTTTAGTTAAAATAATTTAAAGGTAACAAGTTTGCAGTTACTAACACTTATAAACATGTTTTCAAAATTATTTTTCTAGTTTTAACCAAAAACAGAATCAAGAAAACAAAATGACAAAAGATTACAAACAGAAAAAAGGAACAGGGGATAGTTTTACTATTCTTCATTTATTAATTTTGCTCTAGAAATTGTAAAAAGCAAAACTATTTTTGTCTACTCCACATATCATTGCTCAAAAAGGAATGTGTATTTAACACTCCAAGATGCTACAGACAAAGCAGGAAGGGGTAACAAGCAGATTTGCCTAATTTAGCCAGTTCATCGAACTATTTTCTTAGGTTTTTAAAGTTCAAGTATTTATTCTGCATCTTAACCATAAGTACAAATATTCTAAGTAATCTGTATTTACATTAAAACCTTATTTAAAAAGTGATAATTAAAATGTGACGTTTTACGCACGCACAGCTATCCTCCATGAAACCAACATTTTAACAATATTGTGACAAAGCTTTAACTTTTTTTCATCTCACAATGAAAACCTACATACAAACCGGATTCCAAAAAAGTTGGGACACTAAAACAAATTGTGAATAAAAACTGAATGCAATGATGTGAAGATGGAAAATGTCAATATTTTATTTGTAATAGAACATAGATGACAGATCAAAAGTTTAATGTGAGTAAATGTAACATTTTAAAGGAAAAATATGTTGATTCAAAATTTCACAGTGTCAACAAATCCCAAAAAAGTTGGGACAAGTAGTAATAAGATGGTGTAGTGGTTAGGGCGTTTGACTTGGGACCCGAAGGACGCGGGTTCGCGTCCCGGCCACTACACATCTTGGGGTGTCTATGAGTGCACACCTATTTCTCCAGCTCCCCGAGCGCCTTCTATGGCTGCTCACTGCACCACCTGGTAGGTGGTTGGGTTAAATGCAGAGACGAATTTCGTCTGTGTATGGGAAACATACGCAGATGACAAGCTTAGACAATTATTATTATTATTATTATTATAATAAGTGGCTGGAAAAAGGAAATTGAGCATATAACAAACAGCTGGAAGACCAATTAACACTAATTAGGTCAATTGACAACATGATTGGGTATAAAAAGAGCTTCTCAGAGTGTCAGTGTCTCTCAGAAGCCAAGATGGTAAGAGGATCACCAATTCCACCATTGTTGCACAGAAAGATAGTGCAGCAATACCAGAATGGTGTTACCCAGCGTAAAATAGCAAAGACTTTTAAGTTATCATCATCAACCGTGCATAACATCATCAAAAGATTCAGAGAATCTGGAACAATCGCTGTGCGTAAGGGTCAAGGCCGTAAAACTCTACTGGATGCTCGTGATCTCCGGGCCCTTAAACGTCACTGCACCTCAAACAGGAATGCCACTGTCAAGGAAATAACAGAATGGGCTCAGGAATACTTCCAGAAAGCATTGTCAGTGAACACAATCCACCGTGCCATCCGCCGTTGCCAGCTGAAACTCTACAGTGCAAAGAGGAAGCCATTTCTAAGCAAGCTCCACAAGCTCAGACGTTTGCACTGGGCCAGGGGTCATTTAAAATGGAGTGTGGCAAAATGGAAGACTGTTCTGTGGTCAGATGAGTCACGATTTGAAGTTCTTTATGGAACACTGGGACGCCATGTCATCCAGACCAGAGAGGACAAGGATAGCCCAAGTTGTTATCAACGCTCCGTTCAGAAGCCTGCATCACTGATGGTATGGGGTTGCATGAGCGCTTGTGGCATGGGCAGCTTGCATGTCTGGAAAGGCACCATTAATGCAGAGAACTATGTTCAGGTTCTAGAACAACATATGCTCCATCTAGACGTCATCTCTTTCAGGGAAGACCCTGCATTTTTCAACAAGATAATGCCAGACCACATTCTGCAGCAATCACAACATCATGGCTACGTAGGAGAAGGATCCGGGTACTGAAATGTCCAGCCTGCAGTCCAGATCTTTCACCTATAGAGAACATTTGCATCATAAAGAGGAAGGTGCGACAAAGAAGGCCCAAGACGATTGAACAGTTAGAGGCCTGTATTAGACATGAATGGNTTCGAACCTCCAACCTTCTGATCAGGGGTCGACTGCCATTACCACTACACCACGGCCGCCCTATTTAAGGGCCACCCTATCTATTTAAAATAGAGTGTGGCAAAATGGAAGACTGTTCTGTGTCAGATGAGTCACGATTTGAAGTTCTTTATGGAACACTGGGACGCCATGTCATCTGGACCAGAGAGGACAAGGATAGCCCAAGTTGTTATCAACGCTCCGTTCAGAAGCCTGCATCACTGATGGTATGGGGTTGCATGAGCGCTTGTGGCATGGGCAGCTTGCATGTCTGGAAAGGCACCATTAATGCAGAGAACTATGTTCAGGTTCTAGAACAACATATGCTCCCATCTAGACATCATCTCTTTCAGGGAAGACCTTGCATTTTTCAACAAGATAATGCCAGACCACATTCTGCAGCAATCACAACATCATGGCTATGTAGAAAGATCCGGGTACTGAAATGTCCAGCCTGCAGTCCAGATCTTTCATCTATAGAGAACATGGCACATCATAAAGAGCGACAAAGAAGGCCCAAGACGATTGAACAGTTAGAGGCCTGTATTAGACATGAATGGGAAGATTCCTATTTCTAAACTTGAGAAACTGGTCTCCTCTGTCCCCAGACGTCTGTTGAGTGTTGTAAGAAGAAGGGGATGCCACACAGTGGTAAAAATGGACTTGTCCCAACTTTTTTGGGATTTGTTGACGCCATGAAATTTTGAAACAACATATTTTTCCCTTAAAATGATACATTCTCTCAGTTTAAACTTTTGATCTGTGATTTGTGTTCTATTCTGAATAAAATATTAGATGTTGGCACCTCCACATCATTGCATTCAGTTTTTATTCACAATTTGTTTAGTGTCCCAATTTTTTGGGAATCCGGTTTGTACGTACCGTATGTGTGTATCTTATCTCAGCCTTTATAACCTGAGGCCCACACTCACTGCTCTGAATTGAGAAAGCTCCTCGGATGAATTTACACTATTTTTTATACACTATAATTTATACACTATAATTTACACATTTACACTACTTTTATATCTACACTACTGCTGATACATATACAGTATTCTCTGACCAGCCTTATTTAAGGATGCCCAATGTGCCTTACTGCATATGCCACTTTGCCTCTATACCAACATCAACTACCTCATACATATACTGTGTACATTAACTCATATGCTGCTTTGCCACTCTTTGCAAATGTCAATGCTAGAACCTTCAGTTTATTTTATAGATATACTTTTTATACTTTTTATACTACTATGCAAAAACTCAGGACAGTGTTACACTTTTACTATTTTATGCTTATGTTTATTAAATGTTTCAGTGTTTTAGTGTTTAAATGGTTACTGTTGCACCGAGGGACTGAGAGAAACGCAATTTCAATCCTGTGTATGTCCTGTACATATTGCAGTTCTGACAATAAAGTTGACTTTGACTTTGATGAAGAGTGAAACGTTTTCCGTTACAAATAAAGTCCAGTTGTTTTTGTATTGGAAGTTTATTGAGCATCTCACAATGCCATCCTGAATATTGGGTCCGTCTAAACTTCATGATGCAACACGATAAAGAACCCAAATACAGAATCTGAACCATCGAGACAGTATAGAAGCCAACTATCTAAAACAGAAATCCCCAGCCCTGGCAGACCTGACTGAAATAATTACCTGTGCAGAATGTCATCGTTTAGCTGAAGCCCATCAATCACTAAGTCATTTCAGTCCAGTGTGCCGAGTCTAAAACTTCGCTACATTTACATAAAAAGCATATGTAATTTTTTATTTTTTCATAAATGTATTGTGACATTCTGTTTTTGTCATTTGCAACTAAATTTACCCAGTGATAGCTTATTGTGTGTATTTTATTGCCTAAAACCTTTGCACAGTACTGTACATAATGTAGACAGGTAAGCAGGTGCACTGAGGCGTACCCGTATGAGTGAGGCTGTGTCTCGCCAGGTGGTAACGCTGAACGAACCTCATGTCACAAATGGGACAAGCAAAAGGTTTCACACCTAAACGCAAAGCATCAATACATTCATTTTAGAAACTTTACTTTTGATTCACGATCCATCAATCAGAAAAGTCTTTTAAATTTCTATTCACAATTGATGGGTTGTTAACCACCTTTTGTTTCATAAAACTATCATAATAACTGCTCAAAAAGAATACATACCATTTAGTCTGAATGCCATTACAGCAACAATAAATTGTTTTTTGTTTCCTCCAAATTATGACTCCACATCTAAACACATCTCATGAGCTGATGATATCACTTCGTTAAGCCAAACGTCTTACTTTAACACACAATGCATTACAGCATGATAAAGTGATTTAAAAAAAAAATTCTATTAAAGAAAAAGCCACAGAGAAGTGAAATTAAAGCTGCAGTAATTTCTGTGACATGGGTAAGGTGGGCGGACGCATACCCATATGAGTGAGGCTGTGTCTCGCCAGGTGGTAGCGCTGAAAAAACCTCTTGTCGCACATTGTGCAAGCATAAGGTTTCACACCTAAATGCAAAGTAGTATTAATATATTTCACCTTTTACCCATTTCCATTCTGTAACAAAAAGAATGTCTAAACGACTGGTCATTAACCACACATAGGCTAAGTCATGCAAAACTAAACAGTGCCAAATGTTACCTTTATACTAACTGGAAGAAGAAAAAAAACTAACCACTGAACCTACTTCACCAATCAGATTACTGATGATCATTGGATTTTGTTTTCAAACAATACGTTGGTTCCTTTGAAGAAGAGTTCTATGGAAAGGTTATAAACGTATTAAATATCTTACCTGTTGTAGATAGCTTTGTGAACAACCTTTATTTGGAGAAACCAAGTATAATTCTGACTAGGCCCGTCACGATAACAAATTTTGCAGGGCGATTAATTGTCTCAGAAATTATTGTGATAAACGATAATATTGTTTGAAATTTGACAATACAGGTAGTCCCCGATTTACGAGCGAGATCCGTTACAACGAGGCGCTCGTAAACCGGAAATCTCGTAATTTGGAACGGCCGCCATTTCTCTCGTAAATCCGGAATTTCGCTCGTAAATTGGAACGGTTTTCGCTAGCGCGACTACAAACACTCTATTTTCATCCAAAAACTGCTTATGAGTGCATAAAAATGATCGGAAACGTGTGTTCATATGCTTATCTAACTAACTGTGGTGAAAAAACACATGAAAACTCAGTATTTTTTTCGTTTTTTCCAAAAATTCGCAGCTCGTAAGTCTGGGACCTCGCAGATCAGAGCGCTCGTAAATCGGGGACTACCTGTAATTAGTAATTATTGTCAAATTGAAGAAGAAATGTTGATTAATTTATTTTGCATGTACTGTAGTACCTTTTTTGACCACCGGACGACAGTACAGACTGTTTGAACCAAAGGATGGACAGCGAGGGAGCGAGCAGTGTCTCTTTAAGAAAAATGGGAGGGAGGCCCCTTGACGCGACACGGGCTTTCTCTCCTTCCTTGTTTTTGGTTCTCAAAATGGCAGACGCTCATTTTATTTTTTATTTACCCTTTATTTATACAGGTTAGTCTCATTGAGCCACGAGAACTCATTTTCAAGAGAGACCTGTTTGGGGAGCAGATGGTCGGGGTTAAGGGCCTTGCTCAGGGGCCAAGAGTGGGGCGAATGAGGGTGGAGGCAGGTGTGGGTGTTTCACCTTTTTCCACCCACCTTTTTTTTCAAAGGTTGTCGGTACCGGGGCTTGAACCGGCGATCTTCCGATCACAGGCCCACCATCTCTAACCACTGCGCCACCACTCCCCATGCTCAGTGTAGTTTGAGCTTTTTAGCATAGCATTTTTCACACAAAATTTTTAATAAAAAAATAAAAAAATCACTAAACAAGTTCTCATCTTCTTTTTGCAGAGGAAAAACGCATTTTTATACGAAGCACAAATTTCAACAGTGAATTTTGGAGCTTCGACAAGACTGGGGGTTTTACCCCGAGCTCGGCTTGTTAGCTTAGCTCGTAGCTTAGCTTTTCAGCTTAGCTGCTTTTAGCAAAGAGAGAAGAAAAGAAGAGAAGAAACGATATAGCAGATAAATTAAAACGAGGTAGATAATTCTGATTCATCATGAAATTAATTGATTTATTGTTTATCGCGACAGGCCCAATTCTGACTGGATAAGTTAGTGGTGTCAACACTAATGATAGCAGCAGGTAACTTAAACAACTCCTGTCTCAAAAATGTACGAGTGCTTCATGCAAATACTTGCTTTATAAATCTTTACACTAGAGTAAATTTTGCATTACATGATTATTCAGACACAATTACATAGTGCCTCATTCTGAACTAGAAGTGCTACAGCTAGCTGCTACCACTATTTGCACTGCCAAATTATCAAATCCTTTGTTTAAATACGGTAAATAACCAGGTAATGTGAAACAGACAATGTAAAGGCCAGCAGCACCACCTGGGTCATGACCCCGTTCACACATGCCATAAACTTGTCAGCCTAGTCAGAATTAAACTCTTTTAAAGAGTTATCTACAACAGGTAAGATATTGTTTATAATGTTTCCACAGAACCCCACCACAAAGAGCTAGAACTTTAGTGGTTTTCGTTTAGGAGCATTTTAATCATTTGTAAGTGTGTGTGTGTGTATTATGTCAATAGCTTATTAATACAGTAGTCTTAAAATTACCGCAACAGTTGTAAGAATGCACCAATTACGGTACTCAGCCGGCGATGGGAATCAGCCCATTTTCAGCTTGACTAAGAAATATTCAAAAATAGGAATTTTTTTTTAAACAGCACCTAATTTACATGAGAATTAGCATAACTTAGATGTAGAAGTTTAGTTGTTTTTTTTATGCAACCACAAAAGCTGTTAAAAAAAGTATGTTTTCTAAAGATCATGTCAGCTGGCAACTTCTAGTAATAAACAAAGTAATGAAAGCTAAGGTTTTGCTTCTTAGAAATGCTGCAACATAAACAGGAGACATGAAATCCAGCTTACCGTATCTTGCAAGACCAAAAAAGTCAGACCACAAAAAGGTAAGTTTAATGGTTTACTTTTATTAACCTATAAATTTGCATTGAACCCAATTATTTGGTTTAAAATTTAGGGCTTTTAGAGAAAATGTCTTGTTGAGCTCCATGTTCCATGTTTTAATGTGTGTGTACAGTATATTAAAAAAGTATTGAACTGGGTTAGCTCAGAGAAAAGGTTAAGCTTTAAATTTCTTGGCATTATACAAATGGTGGTTTCAGCAGTGGGATTATGTTTATTTATTTATTTTATTAAAAACCATTTCTTACAATTGTAAAATCTTAAAATTAAAAAAATTAAATATTACTGTACTTACGTTTGTTAACTTTTTATTTAAAATGCCAGATTTTGAAGAGCTTCAATGATGCACATTAAAATAGTTTTCACATTAAAATGTTCCCTGAACCTGGTGCCGCTCCTAATGCTAATATAATGGTGACCACATAACAGCGGCCTTTAAATTGTGAGAGGGCGAGTGCACTGAGGCGTACCCGTATGAGTGAGGCTGTGTCTCGCCAGGTGGTAACGTTGAAAAAACCTCATGTCACACATGGTACAAGCAAAAGGTTTCACACCTAAACGCAGAGCATTAAGGTATTATATTCAAACTTAGTATTCTGTGTTTACAATCCATCAATGGGCAATAAACTACATATAAGGTATGTGAAATTGATGGGTTGTTAACCACTTTTTTCCCCTTATGAATTTCCAATTTCATTATAGAATATATCAAGGTCTAATAACCAATTTAATCCACAATAACACACCACATGAGCTGATGATGTTTGAGTCCTGTATTTTGTTGTATACTTTTCACTTTTGAAGATAAATGTAGGATTGATCAAGATCATTCATGTTAGTTTGAGAAATTATAAATAACTACCAGACTGCTGAACTTCATATTAAACAAAATGAAAACACAATTTGATTTCTATGACATGGGTAAGGTGGGCGGGCGCATACCCATATGAGTGAGGCTGTGTCTCGCCAGGTGGTAGCGCTGAAAAAACCTCTTGTCGCACATGGTGCAAGCATAAGGTTTCACACCTAAATGCAAAGTAACAATATTATATTACTTTGCCTCACTTCTCAGTGTTTAATTTAGAAATTAAAAAAAAAATTACACAATTGGTTATTAACCACACAAAATGACCAATTTATGCAAAAACACAAAACTTGTTTACTATTCTCTTTAGAATGCTTATCAATTTCTCAATGTAAAGTTATCACCAAACATCAAGAGAGTAATTTAATTTATAAACAATCTGCTTATTCTGATTAAGCCCATTATAAACAAACAAGGGCACTTTGTTCAAAACCTTAAACCTGACATGTTCCTCTGTGCCAGTATCTCACTGGGCTGCCACTTTTGGAGTGTCCAAAATGTCTCAAAAGGTTTGGTTTGCAGAGGCTTGCAGTCTTTTTGCTTGAATTTGTAAAACATTAGCATTATTTTCCCACAAAATGGTTGCTAAGTTGTCGCCATCATCTTGATCCAATATTGAATACTTTTCATTTCGGTTTTATAAATCTAGAGCTGGAGCTGCATGGTAGTTCTCCACTGACAGAAAACATCCAAGGCAGAATGTCCAGGTCTAAACACACCAATGATGACCTTTATTTATTTTTTCAAGGTTCATATCTGCTCATCTTCATGTCAAATGTCCAATCATTAATACACTGAGGCAAAAAAGTATTTTGTCAGCCACTGATTGTGCACGTTCTCCTACTTAGAAAGACGAGAGGAGTCTGTCATTTTCATCATAGGTACACTTCAACTATGAAAGACAAAATCAGGAAAAATAATCCAGGAAATCACATTGTAGGATTTTAAAATAATTTATTTGTAAATTATGGTCGAAAATAAGTATTTTGTCAATAACAAACAAAGATTTCTGTCTCTCATAGACCTGTAACTTCTTTAAGAAGCTCTTCTGTCCTCCACCTGTATTAATGACACCTGTTTGACCTTGTTATCTGTATAAGACACCTGTCCACAGCCTCAAGACTCCAAACTATGGCCAAGACAAAGAGCTGTCGACGGACACCAGGAAGAAAATTGTAGGCCTGCACCAGGCTGGGATGAGTGAATCTACAATAGGCAAGCAGGTTGGTGTCAATAAATAAACACATGTTTGGAGGAAGAAGAATGCTGAGTTGCATCCCAAGAACACCATACCTACTGTCAAGCATAGGGGTGGAAACATCATGCTTTGGGGCTGTTTTTGTGCAAAGGGAACAGGATGACGGATTCGTGTTAAAGGAAGAATGAACAGGGCCATGTACTGTGAGATTTCAGCCAAAACCTCTTTCCGTCAGTGAGAGCATTGAAGATGGAACATGGATAGGTCTTCCAGCACTATAATAATCCCAAACACAACACTCGGGCAACAACAGAGTGGCTCTAAGCATTTCAAGGTCCTAGAGTGACCTAGCCAGTCTCCAGACCTCAACCCCATTGAAAATTTGTGGAGGGAGTTGAAAGTCTGTGTTGCCCAGCGACAGCCCCAAAACATCACTGCTCTAGAGAAGATCTGCACGAAGGAACGGGCCAAAATACCAGCCACAATGTGTGCACACCTGGTGAAGACTTACAGGAAACGTTTGACCTCTGTCATTGCCAACAACGGTTATGTTGCAAAGTACTGAGTTGAAGTTTTGTTACTGAACAAATACTTATTTTCCACCATAATGGGGCCGAGATGGTGTAGAGCAGACCTGCTCATTACGGCGATCGCGATTGACCGGGCATTACTGGTCGATCGCAGCGTGACATTTTTTTTTTCTCCGCAGCGTGACATTAAAAAATTGTCAGCCAATCAAACATCCCGTTACTTGATTGACATACAGGGCAACCAATCAGATGACAACTGAATCTTGAGTTTTAGCCTTTCAAACATCCCGTCACTTGATTGACATACACGGCAACCAATCAGATGAGAGCTTTAGGTCATTGCTCATGCAGCTTCTGAAAAACAATGGCGCGAAGGTGGAACGCAGCGAAACATACCAAGCCAAAACAATCAGATTTCGGACTGTTCATGGAAAATACGACATCGACTTCCCACCGAAAAGCCAGCTGAGAAAGAGAAAGGTGGAGGAACTAAAATCCCTGTTCGGACAGCAGCAACTTCAAAGCGAAACGCCGCCACCATCTTCCGGGTGAGTGACGCTGTGATGTTTCTCTGCACGCTTAAACATACTGGTTGGGAGTTGACGTGGCTTTATTATTGAAATCATACGAGACACTTTTCATACAGCATAACCTCCTTGACTACTCTCCGTTCTCTGCACGTTTCCCTGTCCCGCAGCGTGAGCGTTTGCATAACACACTTTTGCGGTGCGTTCAGGGACAGTCTGTAAAATAAATGTAGAAGCACCGCTGTATACATTAAATCTCTCCGTACCAAAAGAACCATTTTTATGCCTTCGTTCACTAAACTAAACGTGTCCGGAGCCGTAACAACCTGCTACAACTGTGGTTATCAACTGGTGGACCACTTTAGATTTGCTGGAGGGGGCTTTGTAGAGATGACATTATAAAGTAAAAAAATCTAATGATTTTTTTACATTTATTAAAGTAAAAGACCAGATTCTTATAAAGAAGGGGGTGGGGATCAGTTTCTACCATCTTTTTTTAAAATAAAATTTAAAAAATCTACATTGCTGTCACCACCACCCCATTTGGTCCCTACAGGCGACCAGGTGCCCGCGGGCACCACGTTGGTGACCCCTGATTTATTATATGTGTTGTGCAATATTGGCTTATTCAGTTATGCAAGGTACATCAACGGTACATTGTACATAAAAAGAATCCTTAATACATTTGAAGATAATTATATGTTTTGCATTTTTGTTTTGGGTAGATCTTTTTGACTTGGTTTTTTTATAAGTAGCTCGCATGCTGAAAAAGTGTGAGCACCCCTGGTGTAGAGGCAGGGCAGCCAGCTCAGGACCGGAAGTTCCCAGGTTCGATCCCCGGTCACTGCATACTTCGTTGTGTCCCTGGGCAAAACACTTCACCCCGAGTTGCTCCCGGTAGGACTGGCTGGCGCCTCGCATGGCAACTACCGCTAACGGTGTATGAATGGGTGGATGAATGGGTGGATGGCTGGTACTGTGAAGCGCTTTGGGGCCCCTCATAGGGGGCTGGAAAGCGCTATACAAGTAAGCTCCATTTACCATAATTTATAATAAATGCTTTAAAAATTCTACAATGTGATTTCCTGGATTTTTCTCCACTCATTTTGTCTCTCATAGTGTAAGTGTACCTATGATGAAAATTATAGACCTCTCTTATCTTTCTTTTTTTTTTATTTTATTTTTTTTACATTTTTGTGGCACTAGTGGCCTTTATTGAAGAGAGGGAGAGGGTGAAACGGAAGAGAGGGGAGGAGACACCACAGAAATTGCTCGCCGGGTCTGGGACGCGAACCCGCGAGCCTGTGGAGAGGCGAAAGCCCCCAGCATATGTGCCCCGCGCTTAACTCACTACGCCACAGCGGGGCACGACCTCTTATCTTTCTAATAAGAACTTGCACACCTCTCTCATCGTTCCAAGTAGGAGAACTTGCACAACCAGTGGACGACTAAACACTTTTTTGCCCCACTGTATGGGGGCGGCTGTCCATGTCAGTACAAAATGGCCCAAGTTGAGTACAATGTATGCAAAGCTGGGAATTACAATAAACTTTTGCAAGCTGTGCACACAAAAACAGACTGTTGTGTTCAAAAACTGGCTGCAAACCTTCAAAGTAGGGCTGGGCCACATCATATCGTTCACGATAATACCGGTAAAAATAGCTTGCCCGGGCAAAAAAGTTATATCATGATATGCTAATTTCATGACGTAATACGTAAGGGCGCCCCGCAACCGAGCGTTTCAAACTGAACTGCGCACCCCCCCTCCACCAGTCTGTACTGGTGTAACGTTAGTTAAAATAATAAAAACAAACAACGTGCGTCGTGTCAGATTCTCTCCCACTGCTCTACTGCAGGTACAGAGGATCAAATGTCTCCCCCTCCCCCCGCTCTGAGCAGCCGCTGCAGGCTGGTCTCCCTCGCAAAACTGTCGGTACACGCGCGGCTCTCCACGGACCAAGAGGCAACCGCAGTGAAGTTATTTTCAAATTGGACGTTGGATATTCGAGCTCCGTGTCTTCATCGGTACGTTGCTCTCGTCAGTCCGCTTCATGGAGTCTGATTTCGGGCAGCCGCGCTGAGTCTGCCCCTACACAGAGACGTCATGGTTCACTTAGGGACCGTCAACAAATTTTCGAGCGCGTCACTCTTTAGAAACAAAAAACAATATATTTTACATGATTTGAGCCACAAATCTTACATCAAACTACTCTCCAAGACCAGATCTGTGAAGCACAGCTGTTTATTTCTCATTTTATGCATTTTGTAATTTTTCACAATTTAATATTTAATAAATCACTGTTTTCGGTCAATACCATTAAGGTCTTTTGAGCCACCCACACAAATCTTACATCAAACTACTCTCCAAGACCAGGCCTATGAGGCACAGATGTTTATCATTTTTATGCATTTTGTAATTTTTCACAATTTAATATTTCATAAATCTGTGGGGTTTTCCTCAATAGCTTCCAAGTCATGTGACCTGTTGACCCAAAATCACTGTGAAATAATTCTGCTAGTCTCTATAAATGAAGCACAGTCATTTGTTTTCTATTTTAAGTCATATTAATCAGACTCCATGAAGCGGACTGACGAGAGCACCGCACCGATGAAGACACGGAGCTCAAATATCCAAGTCCAACTTGAAAATAACTTCACTGCGGTCAAGAGGCAGGTGATCAGACAGATCAGTCAGAAAATGAATCATTCCTGCATGAATAGATGAAGTTGAAACACCAACACGCTTCAGGGTCAGCTGATCACCTTGTTACAACTTCTGAAAGTTATTCTTAAGTTAGGCAACATATTTTGTTGTACGTTACATTTATGCCCAACAGATCTTAAGCTTCATTTTATTTAGTTGTTTTAGGAAACTACACCTGCACTTTAGTTTTTGTGGTGGATTTTGTTGATCTATATTTTGTGCAGACTTTTTCAATCTAAATAACAGATCATTTTTATTTTTATACTTGGAGACTGAATACTTTACTAAATAAAGTAATTTCAGTAAAATTACCCCTTGTTGTTTTTTAAAATTTTATATAATACTGCAAAGCAACATGTTAAGTTAATTTTGTCAAATAAATAAATTTGATTGCTTTTTTTTGTTATATCACGAAATTTATCGTTATCGTGATAATGCTCTGAAATATCACGATATAATTTTTGAGCCATATCGCCCACCCCTACTTCAAAGTAAAACTGAAATCAAGTTTATTTTCCTCACAAATCTATCAGCAACAAGTCACCAATAGTCACAGCTCAGTGAGAGATCTGCTTTAAATATGAACAAACAGTTCTGATGCCAACTAAAAATAAAACGAGACCTAACACTGAATGTCATGGGCACAATGCATGGTCCCATACCCGTATGAGTGAGGCTGTGTCTCGCCAGGTGGTAACGTTGGAAAAACTTCATGTCACACATGGTGCAAGCATAAGGTTTCACCCCTAAACGCAGAGCATTAAGATAATTATTTTTGTGTCTCTGCAACAGCAACAACAACAAACAATCTATAAGACTGTGTCTTGGGGGAGGGGGAGCCAATCTGAGCTAAATTGTTATCTGTGGTTAATAACCAATACCATAGTCTTAACTTACACGTGTACAATTATTTAAATAAGTTGGTTTTAAATTACAAAATAGGGAACTTGTACAACACAAGAATTTTGTATGCAATCTAATGGAAATTACACCGTCTGAAGCTGTGTACGACTAAAGGTATACAAGACTAGAATAAACCATACTGCAGCATCCTAATTTTGTGACTGGTTTAAGATTGGCAGACGCATACCCATATGAGTGAGGCTGTGTCTCGCCAGGTGGTAGCGCTGAAAAAACCTCTTGTCACACATGGTGCAAGCGTACGGCTTCACCCCTACACACACAAAGTACCAGCTTTAGCATTCAAAGAAACTCAACTGCCAAAAATGATCAACGTTAAACTTTACTATAATGGCTTTAGTAAAGTTTGGCTGCACGTTATCAGCGCTTCGTTTGAACTGGAAATTCCAGCATGCTTCAACAATCTGCCATTCCAATTAGAAATTACTTTTCCATATCCCAAATCAAGACTGACTACTGATTGTCTTGTGCTAAAGTGTAAACCAAAAATATTGAGGAATAAGAAATTTCTTCCACTTGGAAAGCACAAGTGTCTTGTTACAAACCAAACAGGACAAAAAAAAAAAAACTACTAAATGGCCGTTCAAGCAGTTGAGGTCTAATCACTAGTAGGCCCATTCAAACTAGCACAACAGTTTTTCACATGATGCCAATAAATGCTTTCATGTTCATAATTCCAACAAATCACAGGGTGGTCATTTTTGTGACGCTGATAGCAGTAGTTAAGACAATTTTAGGCAGTTGGCAAACAACTGTTCAACACACAAGCTTACACATTGATCTGCAGAGCAACTGTTGTGCTTTAACAAGAAAACGGAAAGCAAACTAATCTGAAAATCAGAAAGAAATTAGATTTGAGGAAAAAAAAAAGAAACAGATTCATATTTAAATAAAGCAAAATCTGCCATGTAAAAATCAAATGGCAAAAAAAGCAAACAGCCTCACATTAAACATGTTTCCACATATAATGTATTCATAAGTGAAGATGTTATTTCCTGACCATAACTTTGAAAGTGAAATGACACAAGGACTAAGTTGTGTGAGTTGTCAGGCCAGAATTTGCATGTTGTTTTTTTCTTCTTCTTCTTCTTATTTTCTAAATGCATGTCAAAATATCAACTTATTCAGAGACACTTATTTCAATGAAGGCACATCATGTTTCCCTTGTAGCCATGTAGATCAGGTGTTAATAATCATTCTCATATACGTTTCAAAATTATAAAAACACCACAAACAAAACAGGATTCATTCATCCTTTATTTATACAGGCTAGCCTCGTTGAGCCACGGGGACTCATTTACAAGAGGGACCCGTCTCACTCACACCCAGGGTCAATTTAGAGTTACAGTACCAATCAGCCTAACATGCATGTTTTTTTTTTTTCAAACCAAATTTGTCTCTCTTGCCTTATTCATATTATGTTGCCTCTGTATTTTTATTTTTCCAAACTGACCAATTTAGAAATAATCTTTGCTCCAGGTACAAGTCAACAATAAAACCCTTTAATCATTTATTTTTGCCAATTTCAAGCGCCTTGGAAATATTTTCTTTTGGACAGCAACTGAATTTCCTAACCCTCTTACAGCATTATAACTTTAACAAGTTACTAAAGATATCTGCAAACCCAAAACAAATTTGATAATCAAAATGAAAAGAACACACATTTCAATTTGTTACAGTCACCCTGATTACCCGGTATATAAAAATGTAATATAAAAATTGGTAAATTATTTTAATGCTTGAGCATTACCGGTACTTGTTTTTTTAAAGCAATTTTTAATTTATTTAAAAATCTTGACAAAAGAGGATTTATATTTGTAAAAAAATTACATCAGTGAAGTTGAACAAAAGCTTAAACTGTTTTTAACAAGACAAAAATGACGATAACATCCAGCTAACTATATTTTCCAGGTTGTTGATAATGCAAGTCTTGTTGCAAACCATAGTTAACATTTGCTTCATAGCTGTCATGTCATTTCATAGACAAAGTATGGGGGAAGTAACAATAAGTGATTATAAAAACCCAAACAGATGCTTCATGTGTAATTAGCAACTGTAAGCATAATGACAAAAAGCTATACAAACTCGAGTTTGAAGCAGCCAAATAACCAATAATGTGCGTGCAGTACATGCATTACCAAAGCCAGGAAGCAAGATGGTTAAAACAAAACAAAGGACATACCTGTATGAGTAAGGCCGTGTCTCTCCAGCTGGTAACGTTGAATAAATCTCATGTCACACATGGTACAAGCATATGGCTTCACACCTAAACAACGATATTAGAAGTGTTTCAACTCACAGTTAAAGATTTAAAATAACAAAAATTCTTCCAAGACAGTGTATGGCATGCTTATGTTAGTGACATTACACTAAAAAGAATCCCAAAAAGCAAACATTTTGTTAAACTAGATGATCAGTACAAAGTACAGGTAGTCCTAACTTACGACATTTCAGACTTACGAATATGCATCTCATTTAAAAAAAAATAATAATTTTTTAAATAATGAATAAATAAATGTACAGTACTGTACAGTTACCAAGCACTTAGCCTATCCTAACATAGTTAAGGAGTGAGTTGAATTGTCTCCCTCCTCCCTAGCAGGCTCCATTCATATAAAGGGAGCTAGCTCCCTTTATGTGAAAGGGAGAGAATTCATCTCACTCCATCTTTAAAATCTGTGTTAGGATAGGCTTGTGCCCTTGGGTGTCATGAAAGGCGCTTTTAAATAAAATGATTATTATTATATTATTATTATAAGTGCTTGGTGACTGTACAGTACTGTACATCTATTTATTTATAAAAAATAAAAATATATTTTTTAATTAAAAAAAATAAATAAATAAATGTACAGTACTGTACAGTTACCAAGCACTTAGCCTATCCTAACATAGTTAAGGAGTGAGTTGAATTGTCTCCCTCCTCCCTAGCAGGCTCCATTCACATAAAGGGAGCTAGCTCCCTTTATGTGAAAGGGAGACAATTCAACTCACTCCATCTTTAAAAACTGTGTTAGGATAGGCTAAGTGCTTGGTAACTGTACAGTACTGTACATCTATTTATTTATTTAAAAAATATATAATTTTTTTTGTACGTGATCCTACTTACGAATTTTCGACTTACGAACGGCCCGTAGGTACGGAACTCGCTCGTAAGTCGGGGACTACCTGTATTGATAACCAAATAACTTGTTTTATATTAAATGATTCAGCAAAAAACATTTATACCAATCGGTTGCTTTAATTTTGCAATAAAACTTTTTCAAAAAACTAACATTTTTACTTTTCAAACAAATTCTCAGGAACTTCTGTCTAATCTGCACTTCAAATTAACTGTAATCAAGATCATTTTTAGTGTAATGCGTCTTTTATCGGAAACACAGTCGACAATATACATGCAAAAGTACCATTACGGTCTGAAAACTCAAGATGACTGAACTGACAAGAGTCACTTTTTCAGTGGACAGTTTTCCAACAAAACCTATAAACTCTATTTAACATTTGTTGTGGAAAGAAATATCATAAATGTATTACAGTACTTAAGATTTAGTCAGAGGATGAGTTTGTGAATAAAAATAAAAGTTTTAATTCGATATGGGAAAAGTTTCAGTGATAGGGGAACAATTGATTTGATCATACCAGTATGAGTGAGGGTGTGTCTTGCCAAATGGTAACGCTGGAAGAACCTCATGTCACACATGGAGCAAGCAAATGGCTTCACCCCTAAACGTATACAGTACCAAATTTTAGAAACAAAAAAAAAAAAAAGTTTCTCGTGAACGGTGTGCACAAAATATATCAATTTACATACATTTTCATTACGAGGTTTCATCAATGGTCTGTTCACTAAGCATGTCAAAACCAGAACTAGTAACCAAACATACTAAAACTGATGCCTTCAAGTACTTTTAATTAATATTTCCAATTAAGAATATAACGGAGAGGAAATGATTTTTATCTGCCTTTAGGTTTTCAACAGTCACATTAACACGGATAAATGTCAGTCAGCCCTAATATTAAAAAGGGGATAAATAAAACTTCTACCCGTGTGAGTGAGTGCGTGTCTTGCCAGGTGGTATCTCTGGAAAAATCTCATGTCACACATAGAGCAAGCATATGGCTTCACGCCTGCACACACAGAACAAAAGTATTTTGTAAAAACCAAAACAATGAACGCAACAGGACACACTTGTGTTCAGTCAAGCCATAAAACGCATCAAAATCATGTGTCAAAAGAAATAAAAATTATACATTCAGCTACTTTTTTCTAATCTGTACACATTCATGTAAAAAGAGCTCGCCTAAATTACTTATTCTGAACTCATCACAACCTAAAATGGGCTTTTGAACTCCAGACAGAGGTATTTTATTGGAAGTAAATTCATAATAAAAGTGTTTAGCTGTCAAAAAATATAATGATTTTAGAGATTAAAGGCAAAAACCAGGAGTAACTATTCATGTTCTTCATGCGCAAAACAACTTGTTGCTTTTGAATACTTCCATTTTACACACAGGAGACCAATAAATTTGGGTATTTGGGCACTCGTATAGTAAAGGAGGGCAAACCCATACCCGTATGAGTGAGGCTGTGTCTTGTCAAGTGGTAGCGTTGGAAAAATCTCATATCACACATGGAGCAAGCGTATGGCTTCACCCCTACACACAAAAAATATATAAATATCAACTAGACACAGAAAAAAATGAATGCTTCAACAAATAAAACAACTTGTTCTTAAAGTAGCTCTTCTTTTGGCTTCACTCCTACAATCATCCTGAGATAGACACACATCCGTTTTGATTGCTTTCATTTGTCTATGTGCTTCATGATTAGAAGAGTTTCAATCAGTTTGATATCTGGTATTTTCAAGTACAGGTAATTTCACAGAACAAAGTAGGGCATTCAACAGAGGAAAAACAAAGTTATTAAAGCGCAGATGCCTCATTTTGTTTGTACATTTTTTTTTTATATAACTAAAAATTAGATTTTTAATTCCCTATTATACCTGGACCCATCTAGTGTATCAAAAATATGCACTTTTGAAGAAACTACTGTTACTAATCCTCCTAAAAGTATTTAAATTGTTTGAGTTGAAAAGTGAAACTTTTTAAACATCGCTGAACTAGGGTAAGCGGACGCATACCAGTATGAGTGAGGCTGTGTCTTGCCAGATGGTAACGTTGGAAGAACCTCATGTCACACATGGAGCAAGCGTATGGCTTCACCCCTACATACACAAATTTGTAACATATTAGCCACGACGTTTGTTAGGAAGCAAAACTAATTTATTAACACCAGGTCATCATGATCGGGTTCGCATTTCACATCCAAGTTTAAATGCTTTATCTGATTTCCAAATAGAAAAATTGTACTTTAGGATTGAGCGTTATCTTTAAAAACAGACTGGAGTACATTACAAAACAAAAACACCTAGAGTTTAACTAATAATAGATATATGTCAGCAGCTGCACAGCCAGAAATTGTCTGGGACAATGGTTACCCGAGTCAGAAAGCTCGACAGACTTCCTCACAATATTAATAAATTTAATTTAAATAAACGAATCTACTGGTTTCACCTAACGCTATTAGCACTGACAAAAAGTGTGTTCTATCAAATATGAATATTGATGAGCAGAGTATCATGGGAATCTTTTTTTATCTGTTTTAAGATTTTACTTTGAACTTTTCAACAAACTGACATCGAAGAATCTGTATTAAAAAAGTATCTGTTAAAAGTGCTGACTGCTGTCTGCAGGTAAATCAGTGTGAACGTCAGAGGTCTCTTCCTGTCATATTAAACTGGCAGAACTTTTGTTTCCAGCCTGTGTGTTAATTGCTCAAATAGGAAACTATTTAAAAAATATCAAGTTTAACCAAATTTGGGTACGGCAAAAAAACCATACCCGTATGAGTGAGTCTGTGTCTCTCCAGGTGGTAACGCTGGAAAAACCTCATGTCACACATGGTACAAGCGTACGGCTTCACCCCTACACACACAGAGCATAAAGTTATTAACTAATAATCAGTCTGTTAATTAAAAGATAAAAATAAATAGTTCATAAAAAATAGTGTCTAATGGGATATACAAGACAGATGCAGTGCCGACAGAAAAAGTGCTCAATTAGGTAATTACTAAAATTATGAATATGTGCATATAAACAATGACAAGATTGTTTAGTAAATTTGTCCAGTATTATTTAAATTTAAAGAAGTTATTGTGGATACTTGATCAGCAGTGATTAACTTGGAGGAAATTGACTTACCCACAGTGCTTACTTTTTTTTAATTAAAGAAAAAGGATGAAAGGGTGAAATACAAATACTGAAAGTATGCGTTTTTTAAATATGAAAAGCCTTGAAGTTTCATTTTATAGTCTTTTTTGGATTTTTCAAGATAAAACTAAAAACACTAAAATAATTTTGAAAACACTAAATGTGTTGTTCGTTTTGTGTTGAATATAGTTTTAAATTTGTACATCTGAGTCCATAGGTTTGAGTCACTTTTCAAGTCCACTATCAAAACATCTTTACTTTTCAATGACAATGTATGAAATACATTTACTATACAAAGAATAAACCGGTAACTAAAAACAGATAATTGTTTTTGATAGAACAGTGAAAGAACATAGAAAAAAATAATGAGGTCACTGGTGCAGTCTGCTATGCTTCAAAGTGTTTACAGACCACGAAACAACCATTAGCGAACAATAAAACATCAGATTATTAGCCTGAATGCAAATCCACAGTGACTGCGCAACTTTAAGGCCATAACCTATTACAGTACAAGTTTTTCCCCAAAAACAAATTTTATGCATACAAAATTTCCACATAACTTACTAAACTACACAGAAACTACAGTTTCCAGTACTTGAAAAACAAAATACAAAGCAGCGCAATATGTACCGTATTATTATTGTGATGCATGCTCAACAATTCGTGTAGAAAAATCTAACAAAGTTGAGTCAGGGCCTCTGGATGGATAAAAAACAACAACAATATGAACAGTGAGCTTGTAAGCTAACTAGTGAACAGCTAGTTTTGGATGTCACAATAAACTGGTTGATCTACTATCATAAGGGGCTATTTATAAGAGTTTATTGCAGCTCCTCAGACTAACAAAGTATTTTGGATTAAAGACGAAATGTGGCAACAAGTTGTTTTTTTTCTCAATATGTCCAGAGGACCTGACTTGACTTTGTTAAATACAGTATGTATTATTATTGAAGACAATAAAAATCTGTTTAAACAGACAATCACAAAATTTATTTTCTAATTATACGTAGTCCTCGAGTTACGACGTTTTGAGGTTACGACGCACCTCCCATAAAAAAAATAAAAATTATTTTGAAATTTTTATTTTGAAAAGCCGAGTTACGCAGTTTCCGGTTCCAGTTTTACTAGCTGCGGAGGCTACAGCTGCCTGTACTCTCTAAAAAAGCTAAGTCTGGTCCTCTGGACATTCAAAAAACAAAACAAAACTGTACATAGTACAACTTACTGTTACTGTGTGTACTGTGAACGCGGTTTTACGTCATAAACAAATACGTACGGAGTATGGACCGAGCTGAACGGCGGCTTTATGACGTAAATGCCATACAGAATACGGAGGAGGGACGGAGGAACGGCTTCATCAGCATACCAGTACGTTATTAACTCTTTTTCCCCTTCATTATGGCTCCAAATGTATGTGAGTAGGGCTGGACGATATGGCCAAAATTTTTATCACGATATAGTTCTTAATTTCGGTCGATAACGATATAATTCGATATCGATATAAACAATATAAAAGCCTAAAAAAAACTATAAACTATACAAATAAATTAATGTTCACCTTGTATTTGTATTTAGCCTCCAAAAAGATGGAAATCACCATCAAATAAACATAAACTTCTCAACCCAATAATTCTCAGTCGGGTCATCTGGACAGTTTATTTTTTATAGAAACGTTTCACCCTCCATCCTCCATCCAGTTTCTATAAAAAAGAAACTGTCCAGATGACCCGACTGAGAATTATTGGATTTGGTACCTGGATTATTGAGCATGAACTTTCTTGCCATAAAATTCTCAACTGTGTCAATATTAATAGTTTTAACTTTAAACATCTTTAAAATTTACAGCATTGAAATTCATAGTTAATTAAATAAAACTTTTGGGTGTTGTTATTTATAAGAAGCTGACATAGAAATCTCATGGAAATTACTTAAGAATAAAAATAACAAAATCAATTGCATTACTGTATAAAGTAAAATAGTTTTTGAATGACAAAGTTTTGAATATATTGTATAATGTAATGATTGTTCCATATTTAATCTGTTGTATTGAAGTTTGGGGAAAAGCATGTAAAACTATTACAAACCCTGTTTTTATTTTATAAAAAAGAGCTATAAGAATTATTAGTAGGAAGTGCTATGGTCACCCAACAAATATTTCATCAGTTTAAATTATTAAAATTTTATGATTTGGTTGAACATAGTATTTTACAAGTCATGTATAAAACTTAAAAAAAATTACCCCCCAAATATTCAATTAAAATTTGTTTAAAGTTATTAAACCCTGAAGGGAATGTAAATGTTTGTAAAACCTCCATTTAGGACTAGTTTGAAGGAGCTGAGTTGTAAATCAGGAAACAGGATTGTGTTGACTTGATATCACCATAAACATTTCTAAAACTATGTTTTAAAAGATGATTAAATCAAAGTTGTTGGGAAGGTGTGGTGCAGGTGAAGTGAAGGTTGTTGTTTGTTTGTAGTTATTTTGTATTTTTTAAACAAGGGGCAGATATTATAACACTATTTTCGTCTTTCTGCACATTTTCATTCAGTGTTTTTTTTTCTTCTGATGAATTTGTTTTATTTTGAATAAAAAAAACATGCAGCGCTGGGGCTGTTTGTTTACGTCGTAGTTTCAGGGGCACGTTGACTTCTATCGAGTGGAAACTCTTCAGATTAAACAAGTTAGATGTTTCCACCGCTAGTTAGAACGACTCCGTCACGTTTTGCAAAATAAAGAAACCGAGTAAGACTCGCTGCAGATGAGACCTGCAGTTTAACAAAACCGAACTACGTCCACACCGACAAATTAGTCTTTCCTCTCATCAGTGATGTCGTCTCTTTCTCTTCGCTTGTGAAACTTTGTTCAGTCACATTCTGACGGTCATGAGCACTCGTTTGACTCGTTTTGAAGCGAAAACTTAACGCGCTTTGGAGACTAGCTTAGCTTTTAGCCTGCTACCGCTAACGCCTGCTGCTGGAGTGAGCGCTGCGTAACAACGACGTCACCACGCACGTTTTGTGTCACAGCTTTTTCTGTCCGGGCGGGTTGTTGAAGCAGCCGCTCCAACCCGAACAGAAACAGAAAAACGTCAGTGAAACGTTGTAAAATCCTATCGAAATATCGAAAATATGCTTAAACTTCATATCATCGTTATTGAATAAAAGTATATCGTGATATTTATCGTTATTGAATTATTGTCCAGCACTATATGTGTGTTTTGATAATTATGTAGGGTACTGTGTTAGGATAGGCTAAGTGCTTAGTAAAATACAGTACTGTACGTATATGGTTCAGTATGTACGTATGCTCCGACTTACATCGAAATTCGCTTTACGCCGCCGCGCAGGAACGGAACTCCGTTGTAAGTCGAGGACTACCTGCACTTTATATTTAAACAGTGTGTCTGCCTGCATGGAAAATAAAATGTATTATGATATGTGCGGTATGCTTAATTATGCCAAAAACTATAACTTATGCCGAGTACCCACCGAACGCGTCTTCAGCAGCAAAAACGCTCCTGACGCACCCTGTTGGCTGCTTGTCACTAGAATCTGTGCCCACCGAACGCGTCTGAAGACGCGCAGTGGGAGGAGCGTCTGGCTCCTTTTCCGGTCAGGTTTGTTTTGTTTTTTGTACACCGGGCAGATGGAATCAGCTGTACGTGAGCCTCGTTACTACTTGAGTGGGTTTTCTACGAGCCAAACTGCAGCTCCGAAAGTCTTTGTTGAGATTAAACGGTTTTTTTTTTATGTTTGGGGTGATCGTACGCTCGAGCAGACAGTGGCAACTGTAAAAATGCCAAGTTTCTTCATGGAGGCTCGTTGGGCTAAGTTTAAAAACTCCAAAAAAAGTCCTGTTGTCGTTGCGTCATCACATAGCAGGGCCTCTCCCGGTTGGTTGCTGCGACGCTTCGAGCAGCCAAAGTTCAAATATTTGAACTCCGGCATCGGCTGCTTTGGACGCGTCGCGTGCGTGGAAAAGAACTGCCGCGCTGCTCGAAATGCTCAAAACGTGCCGCGTGACGTTTCGCCGTGCCTCGCCGCGCCTCCACATAGACTTTCAATGTAAACCGGCTGCTTCTGCTGCCTGAAACGCGTTTGGTGGGTAGCCGGCATAAGCTTTTAATATTGGTAATTTTAACATACTGCTAAAATAATGTGAATTAGCCTTTGTTAAAGACAACTGAACTGTGCCAATCAAACTGTACTACAAAATGCCAATATTAAATTCAAATCGTGTCAAGTACATTAACAAACAAAGAGATTTTAATAGTGGACTTTGGACTAAGGGACCACATTGGCTGAAATGCCTTTCTTTTCTTATGCTATGGACAAATAAGAAAACTACACAATATACTATGAAATTAAAGAGATTTAGGAGGTGGCTTTGTTGGAAGTTACTGTCCACAGACAAAAATGAATCTTCAGCATCTGTTCCTTGATTTATGTGAAAGACTACATGCGTAGTCAAATTTATGCAATATGGGTACGGTTGAAGGACGCATACCCGTGTGAATGAGGCTGTGTCTCTCCAGGTGGTAACGCTGAATAAACCTCATGTCACATACGGCACAAGCATACGGCTTCTCCCCTAAACCGAAGAGCACCAGTTTTAGTTCAAATCCTCCATAGACACCGATTAGCTGTGAGGCAAAGCTACAACCAAACAAGGCTTTAAGCAGGCCATTGCAAAAAGCACACAGCTGCGGCACTCTCCTAGACTCAGTCCAACTCAGGTGTTGAGAATGACTTCACAATTCATTCAAAATATTCTGTCAATAAAAGCTGCTCTGGCTTCAATGTGAACTTAAGTTGTTCCAAGCATATGCCATACCTGTATGAATGAGGATGTGTCTCTTTAGGTGGTATCCACTTCTAAATGCTCCGTAACAGTGATCACAAATAAAATTCTTCTGCACTTTGGACGAAGGCCCATTCTCGTCTCCACCTCCCTATGAAAAAACAGGAAATGCGACAATTTGAAATGCAATCCTTAGCAGTACTTATTGTGTAGCAAATGTATGCACATTATGGCACAATGTAACAAAAACACAATGGCCTCATTTGTTACACAAACCAATTGACAACTAAACAGACATTGGGAAAAACTAAACTGCTGGGAAATGATTGCACACAAATAAAATGTGCATTCAAAATTGTACTCTACCCGAATACCAAATTATGTTTAGTACAAATGACAATAAAGTATATTTTATTAATTGTTAACAGTGTAATTATTATTTGATTTGTGAAATGCACCACATTCCCTTCCAGGGGCCTAATGCCCTCACGTTACTGCTCCCTCTGTTATTCTCACAACAGCGGTTATTGTGCTCCACTTCGCTCCCCTCCCCCCTTCCTCTCCAGAGAACCTCCACCCCCTCCACATCTTTCCTGTGCTCCTCCCCCCACCCCCACACAAACAAAATGAGCACCCACGAATGATCTGAGCCAGCCTCACTTTGATATAGTGAAATGCTGTTAAAATGGCATGCATGAAGAGATGAAGAAACTTTTATTTAAAAATAAAAATTTAATCGGGGGACCAAAAAAAAAAGTTTTTTCTAAATTTAGTAATGCCAGCTACTGACCTTCCCACCCCTTCCATCTTGTTCTCTTACTTTACAGGGCGTTACTGATTTCCTGTTCTTTTTTTTCTGCTGCATGTCTTCATTGGCCCTCATCTCTTTCTCGTCCAGCAGGCGGGGAGCTTGGAATTCACCTTCCTTCCGGATGAGCTAGAAAGCAGGAGAAAGTTAATTATTTCCCATTTTCTGAACCATCACCTTTTTAACACTGTCAACGGAGTATCTGACCAGAACTAAAGTGACAATTATAAAAGTTGATGGCACTCATGGTTTTAGAGAGAATTTGTATTCTTTCTATCATCAGCACACTATTAAATCACTAATACAGGTAGTCCTCGACTTACGACACCCTCGACTTACGACGTTTCGGACTTATGTCACGCATCTCATTAAAAAATAATTTTTTTATAAATAAATAAATGTACAGTACTGTACAGTTACCAAGCACTTAGCCTATCCTAACACAGTTTTTAAAGATGAAAGAGTGAGTTGAATTGTCTCCCTCCTCCCTAGCAGGCTCCATTCACATAAAGGGAGCTAGCTCCCTTTATGTGAAAGGGAGACAATTCAACTCACTCCATCTTTAAAAACTGTGTTAGGATAGGCTAAGTGCTTGGTAACTGTACAGTACTGTACATTTATTTATTTATAAAAAATAAAAATAAATGTTTGGTATGTGATCAGACTTACGTTATTTTCGAGATACGAACGGCCCGTAGGTCTGGAACTCGTTCGTAAGTCGGGGACTACCTGTATTTTACAAAATGAGAACATATAGTCTTTTGTATCAGTCATGATTTGTATATGTGAAGAAAAAGCCGCATAAACTCTTTACTCAAATGAACAGGTCGAAGCTCAACAAAGATATTATGGTTGTTTTAGAGGAAGATAAATCTGAACTTAATTTGCAATAAAACTCTATCCACTATTCCACATTTGATTTGTAAAAAAGTAAAGGCTTGCGGCGTTCACGCTAATAAAAGCGCAGCATTTAAAAGCCCCATTTCCACATCACATTTCCCACGTGGGTGCTTACTAGTGGTGGACAGCTCATTCCAGACGGGAGGATCATATGGCTCTGGGGAGCACGGTCAGGTCCCTCTCTCTGAGGTGGTGTGTGGCCAAGTGGAGACATCATTTTTTTAGGTGGAGCAGCCATTGTACTGGCCTGCATCAGGGCCATACTGGAGAGGACAGCCTCGCAGCCAAGCAGCCCCGCCTGCAAGGAAAAAAAGAGAAGAATGAAGCAACATTTTACAAACCGTCTAAATATACCAACAAAAAAAATCTGCAATTTCTTAACCAAGACATCAGTATCAGTGGCACAACATTGACAAAGGTAGTCGTCAACGACATCATCCTGAGTGACACAAGATTGCAAGTAAAGTAATTTGTAACCACTTTGGTGTTGTCAAAACAAACCCATTTCATATGGTCGCGGACTGAGCTGCTGGGCAGATGTGACATTGCTGTGGGATATGTGAGCGCAGGGACAGGGGTGGGGACAAGGTCATCCAGAGATCCGTCAGTCAGGATGGTCGTCGGGCTGGTGGGAAGCCACACCCACCTCACTCATCTAGTATTAAAACTGAGGAAGAGGAGGATGTGAATGAAACAGACAGACATACGGTAGTATGACAACTCATGACTATACAGACATACAATACAAAACAAAGCACAAGCCTATTTCTTGGAAATGAGTACCGGTACTATAGTATATTTTCGTTTGCACATCTTATTGGCAAACACTTGAAAAATGTTCAATTAATGAATGTAAAATAAAATCTACTTTTGGAAATCAATAAGTTAAAAAGGACAGTTATCTAGTACTGTACCGGTACATTTTTTAGAAGTTGTCAAAGCAAACACCTGAACATTACCAGTCAGCTGAATTTCTAGTTTTACTATGTCAAATCCTATAAATCCTAACATGAGTTGAGATATTAAATCAGTCATCCTGTTTGTTATATTCACAAATCAAATTAAACATGTCAAAATTAAACATGTCGAACTATGAAATGTCAATTACTGTATTAATACGCACCTGACCTGTTTTGAACCTTACCCGTAAATGTTGGTTTTTTTGTTTTGTTTTTCACACCTTTCTGGTATTTATTTATTTATTATTTTAATTCTCTGTTTTTTTATATATACAGTATATCTTGTGCGATTCCTTGTGCATGTTCCTTTGTATTGAAACTCTGGCACAACAACTTCCTGCGGAATCAGTAAAGTTCTATCTTATCTTAATGGCTTGAATGTTGAGATAATTTCAATGGCCGTTTGTAATAAAATAAATTATCAGCTTATGTTATAAAACTAGTATGTATTGATAAGTAAAAAAACAATCTTAATATTGAAGCATTACTGTTGCAAATTTAGAGATACTGTAGTTTTAAACTCACTTTTATCATGTTTTATACTTACGAAAGAACAAATTAATCTAAAGTGTTATAGGTACAGGCAAATCTTTTTCAGTAAAAAGCAATAGCTGTTTTCATAAATTGCCTTTACACTTTTTAAAAAAATCTAGCCTTTTTTAAACATTAAAATCTATACTGTATTGTTAAGTCTTATTAAACTAACAAATAGTGAATCATACAGTAAAATACTTGAAAAATAAACATAAGTATTAAGTAAAAATGAAATAGAGTGCAAGTAGCTTTGTACACAAATGCATGATGGTATTTTCTAAGCCTGCCAACCCACAACAAACAAAGCTATTCACAGGTGTTACATTTAGAGAAGACCTACAGTAAAATAATTAACACTACTTTGTAGAGAAACATACAACACGACAAAGTCTGTATGCATTTTGTGTTGTATTTTTCTATTGTATTTGCGATACAAGTGTTTCTAGAAATTGACAAATAGAACATTGGTCAACTTATCGGTTGGGATGAACGCTAACATGCTAATTAGCCATATGCATGAGGGGGTGGGGGGAATGCCTATTTTTATTTAAGTTGTTTTGTACAACACAAAGGCATTAACTCCAACATACTTTTGCTCTTAAAGTAAATGTATTTTCCCAGCAAGGTCTCAAGTGGCCTTCGTCCTGCCACCGAACCTAACGCTAGCTTTGCTGCTGGCTAACAGCGGCTAAGCAGCTAGCTAAGCTAGCAGCTAGCTGGCGCCCTCGTCCACTGTAATGTTTTTTTTTTAAAACCCACCCAATCATTGATTGAATACAGCTGCGTAAAGTCAGGCTACAGCTCACAGATTAGACAGTTTCATGCTTTTTTCGAGTAAACTACCCAATGGCCCAGCTGGTTCCAGACGAAGCTGAGCAATAAAGACATTCGTGATGGCCGCCGCTGCGCCTCCCCCTCCCAAACGTTAAGCTAACATTTGTTAGCCACCTTGCACTGGCTAACACCGACGCTGTAACAATGTGTGAATCCTCTTAACTGCCGTATCCCAGCATGAATTACACGAAATGAGAGCGCAAACCACCCACTGCACATTTAAGGTCAACAAAGCGTTCAAACGCAGGTGAAAGTTCCCTACCGACCAGCCTGCTTCGCCCGACGTTTTCTGCACCGTCTAGTTTACAAACACAGGAAACGCCACAGGATGTAGCCCACTCCCCCACACAGCAGCAGCGAAGAGAAGCTCATCTTCCTCCAGCTCCCCGTGAACACGGAGCGTTTTAATTAAACCTGCGACAGCGAAGAAAGCTTACTCCATTATTATTAGTAGTAGTAATGTGGAGCTATTGCTCCCACTAAGGTTATAACATTAGGCCTGTTCAGCTCAGTCTGTGGCGGATTCAGTGCACGTCTGAAGTGAAGAGGCGCAGAAAAAGAGGGAGTGAGCTCTTAAAATGACAGAAAACAGGGGCGAAAGAATAAACACTGGGGTTGGGGGAGGGGAGGGGAGGGGTGGCGTTGTACGCTCTTGGACCAACATTATTTTACATTGCCAGACTAATATTATTATTATATAATATATTATATATATTATATAATTTACATCTACATTTACACTACTTTTTATATCCACATTACTGCTGATACAGGTAATCCCGACTTACGAGCGCATCGACATACGAGGTTCCGGACTTACGAGCTCGCTAACGAACAGTACATTTGTAAAGAACATACAGAAAATACAGCACTTTTATGTGTTTTTAGATGAAAGTGTGTTAGCTAACCGTTTGGAAACAAGTTTCTGAGCATGTTTATGAACTAGTATGAACGTTTGTGATGAAAAACGAGTGTTCGTAGTAGCGCTAGCATAAATTTTCCGACTTAGACTCCTGCGCTCCGTCACTGAACAAACAAATCTTCAATTCAAACAATTTTTGAACAGTCTAATAATTTAAAATAATTTTTACAAACCTTCCATTGCCTAAGGAAATTTATTTTCGCTGGCTCTGTGGACGTTTGGAGCTGTGGGACCTGTTCTTCTCTGAGCATTCGGGTCCCTGGGCGTTGGCTACTGACACCTGTTCTGTGACACCTGCTGCGTTGGCGGCTGTCATTTCAGGAGGGGTGGCTGGAGTCTGACGGTCGGAGCAGCGTGAGCTGAAGGTCTGAGCCTTGGATCTGGTGGGCGTTGGCTGCGGGGTGACGGAAACCAGGTGCCGGACTGGAATTCGTGAGCAGGTGGACCTGACGTGTGGACGTGAGCTTCGGCTGTCGGGACGTAGCCTGCTGGACGAGGTGCGGAGGTGCGGTGGCTCCGGTGGGCGCTGGCTGCTGGTGGCGGAGGTCTGGTGGAGGACTGGAGGCAGGTGTACCTCGTCGAGGACGTGAGCTGCTGGACGTGGTGCAGCGGTGTGGGAGAGGGCCGCCGTTTCGGATCTGTGGGAGCTAATCAGCTGCAGTGGTGTCCTGGAGCGTCTGGAGCTAGTAGTAATTATATTCTGGAGTGGGTCCTACGACGTTTTGTGAGTAATGGCTAAATCTAAACAAAAAAAACTGGACCATTTAGACTCAGGCTCGGATGATCTAGATGAGATTTTAAAAAAGTCCTTGAGCTTCATAAGCGCAGAAATTTCAACAATAACATCCCAGCTGAAACTTTTGATGGGGCTGTTTGACGAAGTTAAACAATTGAAACTACAACTAAATCTCAAGGATAAAAAAATAATACTACTTGAAGAAAGACTTGATGAATTGGAACAGCTATCAAGGCAAGACAATCTTGTCATAACTGGTTTAGAAATAAAAAGAACATTTTCAAATGCAACATCTGGAGAAGAAACTACTGAAGATTCGTCTCCACAGGACAAACGGATCTTAGAAGAGCAGGTGGTCTCTTTTCTGCAGACCAAAAAGATTGACATCAGTCACGAGGACATCTCTTTGTGTCATACACTACTTAGTAAAATGGACAAATCTAAACCGGTTATTGTTATGAAATTCATTAGCAAGAAAGTAAGGAACAACATAATAATGCAGGCAAAAAAACTAAAGGGTAAAAAT
Organism: Garcialebias charrua; assembly: GCA_038048925.1. Lineage (NCBI taxonomy): Eukaryota > Metazoa > Chordata > Actinopteri > Cyprinodontiformes > Rivulidae > Garcialebias > Garcialebias charrua. The sequence continues at coordinate 196,776 of JBBPBX010000008.1, read as the reverse complement.
GTTTATATAAATGAACATTTAACCAAAAAAAATGGAAATCTTGCATGTGATGCACGGTTATTAAAAAAGCAACAAAAAATATTCTCAACATGGACAAGAAATGGTAAAATTTGGTTAAAGGAACATGATAGATCACAACCGAAAATAATAAAGGAAATAAAGGACTTGAATAAATATAAATAAATCTAGTAGAAAATAATTTACATATTGTATATAATTGTAAATAGGCAATATTAAAAAATACTGAATGGACAAATACACTGAATTAAATGATGTTTGATGACTCTGTAATTAATGTTGAAGAGGTCATAGATAGTAATTATTTTCCAATTAGTAATGAAAGCAAATATTACGATAATGGTCAATTTTATAATCTAAGCTTACACAATGAAAGTTTTTCTATTGTACATTTAAATTGCAGAAGTTTGAATGCATACATATCTAACATATCAAATTACTTAAATGGATTAAATCAAAGTTTTAAAATAATAGCACTATCAGAGACCTGGTTAAATGAAAGAAATATAAGTAATGCTTACATCGACGATGGATATGCATTACATCACATGAACAGAAAAAACAAAAGAGGTGGAGGTGTGGCTATATTCATAAAAAATGAAATTAAATGTAAATTAATTAGCAAAATGTCTATAATTGTTGCTAATATGTTAGAAATGATAACAATTGAAATCATAAATAATAATGGTATATAATTGTAAGCTGTGTTTATCGATCTCCATCCTCAAACATTGAGTTATTTACTGATAAAATTTTATAGTTGCTAGAAAAGAGCAGAAATAAAAACATTTTTTGTGTGGAGATTTCAATATTGATATGGAAGGGAAATATTACTGATTCAAATAACACCAGAATGTTCATAAATTCAATGTATAGTTCAAATCTGCATCCACACTTCAAAGTGCTACAATAATTGATAATATTTTTACAAATGTAAATAGTGGTGATGTGCTGAGTGGCATTCTGAAGACTGATCTCAGTGATCACTTACCTGTTCATTATTTATAAAAATGATGTTGGTAGAATCGAATCTATCCCAAGAAAAGGTAAAATAATAAACACATCAAAAAAAGCATTAGATAAATTTAAAATCGATTTGGATAACCAAAAATGGGATGATGTGTATGTTGATGATGTAAATAAATCTTATGATATCTTTATGAAGATTTTGGAGGTCCTATTTAAAAAAAATTGTGTACAAGAAAATTACAAAAGGAAAAATGTAATTGATCATCCTTGGATGACCAAAGGTTTGAGAAATGCATGTATAAAAAAAATCATCTGTATTCATGTTTCTTGAAATCTAGAACTCAGGAGGCTGAGGCTAAATACAAAAAGTACAAAAATAAATTAGTTGGGATTATAAGGAAACACAAAAAGGCATACTATAGCGATTTATTACATAAATGTGGTGGTGATATGCGTTCTACATGGAAAGTAATAAACAGTGTTCTAGATGAGCATAAGGTGGGAACAAGACTCTCACAACATTTTGTGGAAAACGATGTTGAAATCCATGATGAGAGGGAAATTGTTAATGGATTTAATGATTCTTTTGTAAATGTTGGGTATAGTCTTGCAGCAATGATTCCTAAAGTAGGATTCCCAGTTGTGTTTAAACACGGTTTGTTTTTATTTGCTGTTTTTATGTTTTTAATATTGTTTTATGTGCATTACGTATGTATACTATGTACGTCTGATTCTTTTTAGTCAACGTTTGTCGTCTTGTTGATTTTTAAACTTTTTGATGACCGCAGTTTCAACAAAAAGGAGACTGTGTCAAATGCATTCTAGAATTTCATAATAACCCCATATTTTGCTCAGCATGGTAAACATACCAAATGTTTAAACTAAGAAATTGTTGTTGTTTTTTAAAGGAAAAAAAGTTATTTGGAATTTAATGGCATCAGTGCATCTAAAAAATATGTGACAAGGGCAATAAAAAGCTAAAAGTAAGTGGTATGAATAAAATGAAATTAAAAACAGATGGGGGCATTTTGCAGTTCATCTTCTTGAAGCGGTTTCCTCATTGGGGATCTCCACAGCGAGTCATTTTCCTACATTGTCCTCTGTCCTCACTCCAACTATCTACATGTCCTCTCTAACTGCATCCATTTTCCATAGTT
>JBBPBX010000008.1:166054-194497 GCA_038048925.1 Garcialebias charrua | reverse complement strand
TAAAAAAAAAAAAAAAAAAGTATATGTTTCTTTTATGATTGTCTATTTGTGTTGTTGTTATTCAGTGTTGTTAGAAATCAGGTTTCTCTTTTAAATGAGTTCCCGGGGCTCACTGGGGTTAAACTGTCTAAATACTGTACGTAAAGGTTGAATGAATTAATGAATTTATCTCCTCTTTGGCCTTCCTCTGTCTTTTTCCTGGCAGCTGCATTGCGAACATCCTTCTACCAATATACCCACTGTCCCTCCTCTGGACATGTCCAAACTATCCCATGGCCTCTCCATCTCCCAGTCGTTCAACTTTTGCCATACGTAGTGTACAAACGAGCTCTCCAGCTCCTTTTGTAGGATCCTGAGGAATCCCCACACCAGAAGAGATTTATAATCCCTCTAGCGAATTCTGGGTCTGCCCTGAGAGCTACCCCAGTGTCAGACACGTAGCAATACTGTATGAAGGAGCGAGATGGAGGAAGAAGGGTAACACTTTCTCCATCCCCTTCACTACGTTTGTTTTATTTATTTAGCTCTCGTTAAAGTGGGCCATGAGCTGGTCAGTTTACTGACCAACAACAACTTATTCACCCTTTAATAATCAGAATCAGTCACTGAATCCGTTAATTACAGGGAGTTTTATATCATAACACATGAATATTCATCTGAATGAAGAGACCAAAGTTGTCTTTGACGTTTTATTACAAAAATAATCCAACTAAAATCAACAACAATAATCAACAAACAATAACAATGAATCAATCAAGGCTTAATTCTCTTATTGCAAAGTTGACTCTTTGAGCAGGAATTATTTTAGTTTTTTACGCGCATGAATTTAGACAAAGTTTGGCTATTTTAACAAATACAGGTAGTCCTCGACTTACGGCGGTTTCGACTTACGGGGATTCGATGTTACGTCACGCATCTCATTAAATAAATAAAAATAATAATAATAAAAATTTGAAAAATCTTATTTTATGTGTTTAAATGTTCTTGATTTTATGTGTACAGCACTTTGTTGCAGCTGTGGTTGTTTTAAATGGCTTTATAAATAAAGTATTATTATTACTATTATTATTATTATTTCGGAGCTGATTACACAGTTTCCGGCAGTTTTCGGCAGTGTTCGCCAGTTTTCGGCAGTGTCCGGCAGTTTTCGGTTAGCTTCGGTTAGCTCCTGCTTCGACAGCCGGCTTTGGACGGACCGTGTCTGATGAGAGGTTGCTTCACTCGGATACATGAGCTGGAAACGCTCTGTGAACTCCGTGGACGGCTCAAGCCCGGAGCAGCAGCCGCCGATCACTCTGCTGCATCCCACCACGCCGGCCGACCCCACCATGCGGCCGGGAGCTCGCCTTGATGCTCCGCCTGGCAGCCTCGGATGTTGGTGGTACAACGAGCTAACATGCTAAGATGCCGAGAAAAGGCTTTGAGGCCTCGGATGTTGCCGGGACACGGAGCTAACATGCTAACACGCGGAGAAACGGCTTCACCAGCTCCCAGTAAGTTATTAACTCTATTTCCCTTCATTATGGCTCCAAATGTATGGAGCTAACATGCTAACAGGCATTACTGTAAACAGTTTGGTCCGCGTGAAGCAGCAGGAAGCTGCAGAGCTCGGACGTGCAACAAGCTAACACGCTAACAGACGGAGACAGGCTTCAGCAGCTCAGTAAGAAATTACCAGGAACTATTTTTTCCTTCATTATGGTTCCAAATGTACTGTTGTGGTGGAGTGGAAAAGACGACACCGGATCTGTACGTAGGACTTCACTTTATTCAACTCCAACACCAACTAACTCGGTAAGCGCCAAAACCGCGCCTTACACATAAAACCTTTTCACAATAAGACTTCCTGTCCTCGGTATACAACATCCTGTCCTCTGGGTGTGAGTAACGTCCCCTAGTGGTCCGCCACACACGCCCCCCCTGAACACCCAGTGAGGTCCCTTACTAGTCCAGAACCTTAGGCTTGAGCAAACGACCAGAACGGCTGAACTTGGACCCTGTAGAACCAGCCTGATGAAGCGGAGGGCGACGAGGAGGGCCTGCCGAAGAGTCATGTTCCGTTGGTCGTTGAGAGTCTCTGGAAGGAGGACAGCAGTCCGTTAGCGACGTGGATGGAGGTCTGCGGAGGTCTGTGGAGCAGAGAGCTGATATCTAGGGTTCCCGGGGGAGCAGATGGTGTGGGTTAAGGGCCTTGCTCAAGGTACCAGAGTGGGGCAGATGAGGGTGGAGACAAGTATGATAGCTTCACTTATCCCACCCACATCTTTGATGTTGTCGGTATCGGGGCTTGAACCGGCGACCTTCCGATCACAAGCGCACCTTCTTAACCTCTTGCGCCACCACTCCCATTGGTTGCTGTGCGTAAACCCAGCAAAACCCACGGAAGACGGTCCATCCAGTTGTCACCGGTCAAAGCAGCACGAAGTGCAGCTTTCAATGACCTGTGAAACCGTTCACACAACCCATTATGAAGGAGCCAAGATGGTGTAGTGGCAGGGCTTCCGACTTGGGACCCGAAGGACGCGGGTTCGCGCCCCGGCCACTACACACCTTGGGGTGTCTATGAGTGCACACCTAATTCTCCAGCTCCCCGGGCGCTTTCTATGGCTGCTCACTGCACCACCTGGTGGTGGTTGGGTTAAATGCAGAGACGAATTTCGTCTGTGTATGGGAAACATACACAGATGACAAAAAAGGACATTATTATTATTATTATTGTTATTATTATTATTATTATTATTAGCTTGGGGGTTGTAAGCGGTGGTTCTGTGGATGTTAGTCCCCAGACCCTTGGCCATGGTAGACCAAAGCTCAGAAACAAACTGAGGGCCTCTGTCAGATGTAATGTCTGAAGGGGGGCCGAAACGCACAACCCAGGTAGACATAAATGCCCGGGCCACAACTGCAGAAGTTGTGGAAACCAGAGGCACCACCTCAGGCCCCCTTGTGGTCCGGTCGATCATGGTCAGCAGATGAGTAAAACCCTGTGATGGAGGCAGAGGGCCCACCAGGTCTACGTGCACATGGTCAAACCGCCGACCAGGGATGGAGAAAGGTTCCAAAGGTGCTTTGGTGTGCCTGTTGACCTTAGCACGCTGACATGGGACACACGCTGCTGCTCACTCCTTAACTGCTTCACGCAGACTGGGCCAAACAAACTTTGAACTGACCAGTTTCACAGAGGCTCTAACACCTGGATGAGAAAGGGAATGTAAAGAGTCGAACACGCGGCGGCGCCATGAAACTGGAACCAGAGGGCGGGGCCTGCCAGTAGAAACGTCACAGAGCAGGAGAGGACCTTCGTCATTCACCTGCCGTTCTTCCAACTCGAGGCCCGTGGGCCCAGACTGGAGCTCGAGTATTTCTGCATCGATACGTTGGTCCGTAGCCATAGCAGAAAAATCGATGCCAACGTACACGGGAGAGATAAGTACTCAGGAGAGACAGTCGGCTACCACATTGGATTTGCCAGCCACATGCTGAATGTCTGTTGTAAATTCAGAAACCGCCGCGAGGTGGCGCTGCTGGCGAGCAGACCAGGGGTCAGAAATTTTTGACATGGCAAACACCAAGGGTTTGTGGTCAACATATGCAGTGAACTGGCGGCCCTCCAAGAAAAAACCTGAAATGGCGTGTAGCCAGGTAAAGTGCCAGCAACTCCCTGTCAAAAACGCTGTATTTAAGCTCATTGTCCCGCAGCGTACGGCTGAAAAATGCGAGTGGTTGCCAAACCCCGGAAACCTGCTGTTCTAACACAGCCCCCACCGCAACATCAGATGCATCGGTTAGCATTCACCTCAAAATTCCGAAAAACGCCTAAAAAAGACATACCCAAATTAAATTAGAAGCTGTTCTTGAACCCTATGGAGTACAAACAATTGGATGGTGTCTTTGTAAAGATAACACTTTGAATTTTTTGTTTCAGCAGTCATATTTGTTGTATCTGTTATTATTTTGTATTCATTGAAGTGAGAGCACACAGAAATAAAGCGTTTTTCTTGCCTCGCCTGAAAATATTTATATGTGTCAAGCACCTGCACACTGATACAACAAGATAGTGATTTGAATTTCATATGAGCCCAAAGGCTGAAGTATTTACTAATACAGTTTCAAATTTGAAGTCAATAGCATAAAAATTGAGGATTCTGTGCCTGTTTTTGTATGTGCAGGTCCAGGCGGAATTCTGTAAATCCAGTACATGCCCAAAACTGTGCCATGCTGTGTAACACCTGTATTATGCAAACTTGAAATGTCTGAATACTTTTCTATACTTCAACATACTTCAGGATGACTGTTTATTCAAAGCTTACATCTGTTCCATTCATATATTTACTCTCAAGCTGATAGAAATACAGTAACATGACAGCAGGCCGCTCGTAGCTCAGGGACTACCTGTATACTGTAACTCACAAGTGGAGATATTTCACCCCAGAGGGACAACTGCAGTCCCAACACCCAAAGTAAAGGCCGGTGCAGAGCTCCGCGCTGGGCCGAGTCCCGCACCACGCGCGCGCGCTGCGCGTGCGGGGTTCTCAGCAGAGCACAGCGTGAAGCAGCGTGTGCTCTGCTTTCTTCTCACGTTCTCTGTGAACAGCTGCATGCGGAGGGGGTCAGTTCAGTCCCCCTCCGCGTGCAGCTGATTGGTCAGACACCGCGCTCCGCGTAGGCGCTCGTAAAATTGGAGCTTGGCGCGCTCGCGTGAACGTTCAAAGGGCTTGTGCAACGGCGACCTCACGGCGCTCACACAGCGGGGCGCCGCGCTCGCTCAAGCGCGGAGCTATGCGCCGGCCTTAAGCCTCAGATAACACACATTAGCCTCACAAAGGAACAATTACACCACAGGGGACCCTCCAGCAGTCTCCAGACACCCCCGCACCCCCACCCGCACCCCCGCCGCGCCACACACACAAGCGCACACACACAGGGGACAAGAGAGCTTCATGAGAGATCATTCACTTTTTCCTTGAAAATCAAGCTCTAAAGCTTTTATTTCATGTTTCCATGGCATTTATCCATGGCTAAAGAGTGATCAAAGTCAGAAAAACCACGCGTAAAAGTCAACAAACACGCACCTTACCGTTTGACGAAGGAGGAGCGCAGCTGCAGGTCATTGTGTCGCAGTGAATTTGAGAGCTTTGAAGTAACTCAAACCATGTCATGTCACATGTCTATCGAAAGGCAATTTGATTGGCTACAAGATTGTGATGTCAAAATTAGCTCTCATTTGATTGGCCAAGACCCACGTGGGGGAGAACAGGGGGAGGGTGTATATTTGCTTGGTGGGTCTGTGGGATTTGATTGGCTCTAGAAACTGAAAAGTTTCACCCAGTTGGTCAAAATTGGTGTCAATCAAAAGCAGACAGCCTATGGAACACTTTTAAAGCGTAAAAACTTCCAAAGCTGCCATATTTGGGTAATCACGATCTAACACATGCAGTTTAGACTCAAACGGTACCGCGGGCGGGCCCGTGACTGTTAAGAGGTTTTAAAGCTATTGTGCCGCTGGGGATGGATGGGCCAAAAGGGCAGCAGTGGCCAATGCAGTTTTTGCATCACCAAATGCCTGGAGGCGTTCTGGTGTCCAGTCAACACTGTCGTTAGGTTTTTTCTTTTTTAGCGCTCCATAAAGCGGTTGTAGCAGTTGAGCTGCTCTGGGGAGGAAACGGTTATAGAAGTTAACCATCCCCAAAAACTCCTGCAGAGCTTTCACAGACTGGGGCTGAGGAAAATTGGACACCGCTTGAACTTTGTTTGGTAACGGGACAGCACCACTGGCAGAAATGCGGTGGCCCAAATTATCAATAACTGGCAACCCAAACTGGCATTTTGCTGTGTTAACAATCAGGCCATGTGCTGCTAGGCGCTGAAAAACCTCACGGAGGTGGGACATGTGCTGTTCAGCTGAGCTGCTAGCTACAAGGATGTCGTCCAAGTACACAAATACGAAGGACAATCCCCTTAGGACCGAATCCATCAACCGCTAGAACGTTTGGGCTGCACCTTTAAGACCAAAAGGCATATGCGCAAAAACTCAAACAGGCCGAAAGGAGTGATAACAGCGGTCTTAGGGACATCCTCCACATGCATAGGAACCTGGTGGTATCCCCGTACCAAATCTACTTTAGAAAAAATGGAGGTCCCAGCCAGGTGCACAGAAAAATCCTGGATGTGGGGGATGGGGTAACGGTCAGTTTCCGTGATGTTTTTAAGGCGGCGGAAATCCCCGCACGGTCGCCATTTGCCGTCTGCCTTGGGCACCATGTGCAGGGGGGAGGCCCACGGACTGTTTGAACGCTGCACAATGCCCAAATGCTCCATGTCAGCAAACTCTTGCCGCGCTATTGCCAGCTTAGTAGCATAGAGGCGGCGTGCACGTGCGAAAACCGGGGGGCCCGTTGTGGGGATATAATGTTCAATCCCGTGTTTTGTGTCTGTGTTTGAAAAATTAGGAACAGTCAGTGAGGGGAACTCTGACAACAAACGCTGAAACACATTACCCGAAGCTAAAAAGTTAGCATGCATTAAAGGCCCGGCCCCTCGCGTCGCACAAGGCAGTGATGAAAAAGACACAGCGTCAATCAAACGTCTGTTAGCAACGTCTACAAGGAGCCCATGAGCACAAAGAAAATCAGCCCCTAAAATAGGAACTGAGCTCGCAGCGACAACAAAGTTCCACTGGAAGTCCCGGTCATGGAAACAAACAGTCACCAACCTTTCACCAAATGTCTTGATGGGAGAGCCATTAGCTGCGGTTAGCAGTGGGCCGCAGCCTTCTGCTAACCTGTCGGAGCCGGTCGGGGGAACGAGGCTCTTCTGTGACCCAGAGTCCACCAGGAACCGCCTCCCCGACCTCGAGTCTTCGATGAAAAGCAGCCTTTCCTTGTCGCCAACGGCCGCGGCTGCTAGCGGGCGCTGGCGTTGTCGTTTCCCTGCGGCTTGAAGCTGCACGGCGGGATGCACCGTCGTGCTTTGGCGCCAAAACGGTGGTGATAGAAACAAAGGGCGGCGGCTCCTTTACGCCCGCGGAAAGCGATCCTTGCCACCACAGACGGCTCGTCCGGCTCTGAAGGCGTTGGCTGAAGCTCGGAATGTGCTGCCGGAGATCCAGGAACCGCCGCCTGGACTGCGAAGGTCCTCGTGGCCAGGAGGATGCGGTCGGCTTCCTCCGCGAGCGAGCGGTAGTCTTTCTGCTGCAGCAGTGGAGAGTTGGCCAGGACAGCTCGTACCGGAGCCGGGAGCTGGCGGAGGAAAAGGTGGATGAAGAGGAACCCACCGTCGTCTGATCCCAGCAGGGACAACATGCTCTCCATAAGCTCGAGAGCCGTGCCATCGCCCAAGCTGGAGAGGGAAAAAAGTTTCTCAGCGCGCTCTGCGTCTGAGAGTGAGTAGCGCCGCAGGAGGAGCTGCTTGAGAGCGGTGTACTTTCCGTGTGCCGGAGGGTCTCGGAGCAGGCTCATTGCTCGCCGGGTGGACAGCGGATCCAGCGAGGCGACCACATAGTGGTATTTTGTGTCGTCAGATGAAATCCCACGCAGAGCAAATTGTGCTTCAATGTGGACGAACCATGAAGGAGGATCATGCAGCCAGAAGTCCGGGATTTTAACGGCCACCGAAAAGGCAAGCGGGGCGGCCGGTGGAGGTTCCACAGCAGCAGACCTCGGAGAAGAGCTGGCTCCATCTTCAGAACTCGACATGTTCGGTTCGCGGGGTCACCAGTGTGGTGGAGTGGAAAAGACGACACCGGATCTGTACGCAGGACTTCACTTTATTCAACTCCAACACCAACTAACTCGGTAAGCGCCAAAACCGCGCTTTACACATAAAACCTTTTCACAATAAGACTTCCTGTCCTCGGTATACAACATCCTGGGTGTGAGTAACGTCCCCTAGTGGTCCGCCACACTGTATGTGTTTTTTGATAATTATGTAGGGCACCGTGTTAGGATAGGCGAAGTGCTTGGTAACTGTACAGTACCGTACATGTACGTGTGTAAGTGGCGGCTAGTGTGTACTTCCCACTTACGGCAATTTTCGACATACGAACGGGCGTAGGAATGGAACTCGTTTGTAACTCGAGGACTACCTGTAGTTACTTTGGAATTTTGGTTGAAATAAGTTATTTAATCTTATCAGATAAAGTCATTTATCATCACTGCAAGCCAGGAAATGCTTTACCAAGTTGCATCAGCTTAAAATAGCATAACCAGACCAAGGCATCAACATGTCACTAGTTCTGCTCCTTACCAGCTCAGTGTGGAAGGCACCAGGTCCCTTGTCTTCCTGGGGTTCTCTGGTGGATCAGACCAGACACACCATGAGGAGGCCTCACGGGAACTGCCCAAGGTAGCTGAACGTCACTGTGACAGCTGGTCTGAGGGCAACAGCTGATGAGAAGGTACACCGTCCATCAGCACCTTCTGCACGTTTGGACTTCAAGCCAAGAACGTGAGTCTTGCAGTGGAAAAAGGCTTCATCTTCTGCAGTTATTTATACTTCTAACAATTGTAATGGAGCGACGTGTTTATCTGCTCAGGAGTTGAACGAGTGGACCTTGGCGTGACCTCTCGGATGTGGTCCATAGACGAACCATCTTCCGGTTCGAGGCAGGAGACGATCTACTCAGTCCGGGGGTCCAAGGTGAACTACATTTTACTTTGTACACAAAGGATCTTTGTGTAAAACAACGGAGAATATTGTTTAGACTACTTAAGGAACACTGTGACTCCCCTCTGAAGAAAACAGCTCAAAGACTGCTCACGACAGGTGTCTCTGAAGGAATAATCACTTTCTGTAAAACAGATCAGAGAAATATGTTATCCACATTGTAATAGTTTACATGATTTTATTGTAATGATTGAGAACAACAATCAAAATTATTAATGTTCACACTTGTTCATCAAATAAAACAAACTGCATTAATGATTTGTTTTTCTTTCTTAGAAACAGAGGAAGAATAAGGTCAACATTTGTCAGACTGTAGCTGACTCTGTGTCCCTGACGAGAAATGTGTAGAACAACATCAGACATTATTAAAGTCAGAGGTAATTTTAAAGCACACGATTCATGGTGAGTCTGAAAGATGAATAAGGGTCAGAACAGTGCAGCTTCATGCTACACATGCCTGGATAATCTCCATTTTCTTAATCACATGCCTCGACTGACTCATTTATGTGTAGGAACAAGTGACATTTTTCTGAGCTTTCCCTGGATAAAAAAAAAAGCTTCTCACCCAAACTCAAAGGCCGAGCTCTTATGGAGAAAACTCATTTCAGCCACTAATATTTAGGATTTTGTCTTGGCCATGAGCCATACTTCATATACTGTAGTGAGAGTTAGGATGTATGGATGAGTAAACTATGAGTTTTGCCCTTTGGTTCAACTCCTTCATTAGAACAGATGAGGACAATGTCTTCATTTCTGCAGGTGAAGCCCTGATTCATCGAGCCATCATCGGAAAACATCTGGAGCTTGGCTGGAAGCCGCCCCATGTGGAAAACCACCTGCAGGATGTGAAGTCATGGTTGGGTGTGACGTGAACTGGGTGGCAGGTGAAGGCAGAAGCCTGATGTGCTAATTCCTGGCGTCATCAACTGGCTTAAATTTAATGTTTCCATTGAAATCTTGATTATGAAAAGCTCAACATGTTAATTTGATTTAAGTTCTGGCTACCAAAGGTGACATTTCAACCACAATTGATGTCTAAAAGTGTTTCTACAAAAGTATAGAGATATAAGAAATGTTTCATTATGTTACAATGGCCTAAAGGAGGTAAGTAATGTGGGAGCTTTCCATGATTTCTAAGATCCTCTTTTTTTTATTTAAAAGGCAAATGCATGCAAACATTCAACAAACTTAGATTTTTTTAAGGTAGGTGATTATGTTGCTCACTATGTGTTTGTGAGTCAGTTTGCAAAATAATAAAAAAAAAATCCACCAGTGGATGAAATGAGTTTTAATGAAATTCTCAGACAATGGTTACAACTGATTCGAAGTCGACCACATCCGTCCAGCTAAGTGACCTCAGCAAAGTAAAAAAAATACAGGTAGTCACAACTAGGCCTGTCACGATAACAAATTTTGCTGGGCGATTAATTGTCTCAGAAATTATTGCGATAAACAATAATTTTGTTTTAAATTTTACAACAATTAGTCATTACAGTATTGTCAAATTCAAGAAGAAATGTTGGTTAATTAGTTTTGAGTGTAGTACATTTTTTTGACCACCGAATGCCAGTATTTGCCAGTATGAGATTGTTTGAACCCAAGGATGGATAGTGAAGGAGCGAGCAGCGTGTCTGTTTAACAGAAATGGAAGGGAGGCCCCTTGACTTGAAATGGGCTGTCTCACCTTCTTTTAATTCCAGTTCTCAAATGGCATTTTTCACACAAAGCGTTTAATAAAAACTCAGTAAACAAGTTCTCAGCTTCTTTTTGCAGAGAAAAACAAACTTTTTACACAAAGGCACAAGTTTCAATCGTGAATTTTGGAGCTTAGACAAGAGGGTCCTCCCCCAGATAATTTTGAATAAAATGATGCCATTTCCAGCATTTTTTGTATTTTACAAAGGGTTATTACAGTAGATTAACATGAAACAAAATGTGTAAACTCATTGGAATCTCTGACTGCAAAGCTGCAGCTCTGCAGGTATAAGGAGTGTTCACTTCAGGACAAATTGAAGTTGCTGATTGGTCAGTTGTTGACATGCTGGACTGATTGACAGGTAATAATAATAATAATAATAATAATAATAATAATGAATTTAATTTATAACGCACTTTTCATTAATGAAAATCTCAAAGTGCTACAAAGTGCAACAGAATTTAAACGTCAATAAAACAAGTAATAAAACAAGTAAAATCAATAACAGTATCAACTAAGATCAAAGGTAGAATCATGAGGAGGCAGGTAGCGGGACTCATGCAAAAAAAAAAAAAAAAATGTTACTGGCCCGTTTGAGACTGTTGTCATTTATTCCATATCCAATATTTTGGTGAATCTAAGGTTTGAGAACTGTTTCCTTACAAAATCCTAACACTGTTTTATTTTTCAGAGGTGCTGAGTTTAAATTTAGAGGTGCCAGCACCCCCAAAAAGAGGCTAAAAATCACTACTGAAGCCAGTTCATATCTATAATTTAGGCTATTTTTAAATGCTTTATGTGTGATTTGCAGGGTCAAAGGAAAAATGTTTTTCAGTGGTAAGACGCTGTCTGTCAAAATAAAATATTAATTAGTAAAATTAAATAATTTAATGCACAAAATAGCCACTCCAGCTGTAGTGCCATTAACGTAGTCATTGGGCTGACTTTCCATTTAACATTAACATTAAAGTCAGAATGACTGAGTGTAAACACACTGACACTTCAAAGAAAATTTTAATATAGTAATGAGGACAGCTTGGCGGGCCAACTCAAACGGCTTGACAGGCCAACTATGGCCCGTGGGTCCCACTTTGGGCACCCCTGCTTTTAACAATCCAAAAACGCAATTTTATACTATTAAAACAGATTTTAAAGAGAAAAGAGAAAGGGAGGGTTCACTGAAGAGCACTTTTGTCATCCAGTGTCTTCAGTAGAAAGAGAGACACGAAGAAACAATAAAGCCTATAAATGCAAATGAGGTCAATAATGTTCACTTATCATGCGATTAATTGATTTATTGTTTATCACGACAGGCCTAGTCACAACTCAAAATACTTTACACTGAGCTAAAATTTGACATACAGTAGCTGAGAACCTTGAGACTGTGATTCATGCTTTCTTAACATCTAGGCTCGATTTCTGCAATGCACTTCTGTTTGGAATCAGTCAGTCCTCCATTGTACGTCTACAGCTGGTCCAAAATGCTGCAGACCAATTTTTAACTGGTACAGGCCATAGAGAGCACATCACACCAGTTTTGGCCTCCCTGCACTGGCTACCCATTCACTTTCGGATCCAGTTCAAAATACTCCTGTATGTTTTTAAATCTCTGAACAGTTCCACTCCATCTTATCTCACTGACCTTCTGCAGCCTTATGTCCCACTGCGCTCTCTGAGGTCAGCAGACCAGATGCTTCTGTCCCCCAGAAACTCGCCGTAAGCTCAGAGGTGACAGGGCTTTCTCAGTTGCAGGTCCAAGACTGTGGAATGAGTTGCCACTGAGTGTCAGGCAGGCTCCCACACTCACAGTCTTTAAGTCTCGCTTGAAAACCCATTTTTATTCTCTTGACCGTGTTAGCCATTTTAGCTAGTTTCTGCTAATATTTATATCTATATTTTTATTTTCTGTTTTCCTGTCCGCTGTGCTTGTTTGTTTCTATTGTACAGCACTTTGCTTGGCCTTGTTACTGTTTTAAGTGCTCTATAAATAAATTGGTATGGTATGGTATTTTTTACACGCTTTAAGAGCAAACAAGTCAAGATCTCACATGTGCATAATATTATTTACAAAACTGAACCAAAACGACAGGAAGTTTTATTTCTCAACATAAGATTATTTTAGCTTTAATAATCTAGGCAAGAAAGGCAACTTTTCTTTAAGGAAAACTACTGGTAAGCTTTTATGTTTTTAAGCAAATACAGTATTTGGGCTCCCTTTGTTTTCTTCATTCCACTTTTTTTAAACTTAAAAAAGAAAAAAGAAAGAAAGAATAGGCCCCTTAAGCTGTTGTTGTTTGAAATTTCAGTTGACACAAAAACAGAATGGTGAGAGAAAATAGAAGGAAAAATGAAGCGATTAAGGATTGTGAATAAGTTAATGAGGAGTTGTTTATCGCAGTACTGTGCTACTGGTGCACTTAAAAGGCAATATGTCAGAGATTTCTATAAGGAACAAATTAAGAAGATTAGATCCAAATATTTATCTTTCCCTCTCTCATCCAAAATCAAAGAAGTGCAATTCAAAATTATAAACAAAATTTATCCAACCAATGTCTTTCTGAGACACAGGTTTAAAATGGATGTGGATACATGTGTATAATAATAATAATAATAATAATAATTAATTCAATTTATAACGCACTTTTCATTAGTGAAAATCTCAAAGTGCTACACACATTGAATGCTACACACATTCATACACTGGTAGCGGCAGACTACCATGAAAGGTGCTTTCCAGTCCTACCGGGAGCAACTCGGGGTTAAGTGTCTTGCCCAAGGACACAACGACACATGGTGTGGGGAACCGGGATTTGAACCGCCAACCTTCCGATTGGGGGACGACTGCCATTACCACTACGCCACGGCCGTCCCCATGTGACAAAGTAACTGAGGATTTGGATCATCTGTTTTTCACATGTGATTTTGTACAATCCTTTTGGCAAAATCTTCACCAGTTTATCTGGGATCATGGGATACATTTAACATTTACCATCGAGATTAAATGTGGTGTTTTTATTAATGATAATAACATTGACTATGGTATAAATAATGTTCTGCTGTTAGCCAAACGTTATATACACAGCAGTGGCGGCTCCAGAGATATTTTTCTGCAGGTGCTAAGGGGGGGCTAAGCATTTTACTGAGGATGCTATGAAGGATAATTTGTTCTTTCAGATCTCAAGGTCAATGTGTGTCATTCACATCACATGTGGTACATAAGGTGGAACGAAACCATGGACAGGGTTCCAGTTACATCCAACAAAAATACAAATTGTAAAGAAAAACAGTAAAAAAGATCCGAGACATGAAATAAGAAATACACTCAACTAAAAATACACTAAGCACTACTAGTACGAAGCAATGCGCCAAACAATAGCAGCACGAACATGAGGACGAGTGAACACAGCAACATGAAATAGATCAGCAGCATGAGATCAGCAGCACATAACCAAATTGTATTACAGTGATTTGTTTTCACAGTGATAATTCAGACTAGGGGTTCATGAGTCTAACAACCTCGGGGTAGAAGCTTGTAGCCATAACGAAGGGTGAGATGGAGGAAGAAGGGTGACACCTTTTCCATCTCAGCCCCACTACATTTGTTTTATTTATTTTTCATTCATTAAAGTTTGGCACCCACTGGTCAGTTTACTGACCAACAACAACTTAATCAATATATTCTACAAAGTACTTCAGTGACTGATTCTGATTAGTAAAGGGTGAATATGTTATTACAGGGAGTTCTATACCAGAACAAATGAATAATCATCCGAATAAAGTTGTCTTTTAAGTTTTATTACAAAAATAATCAAACTAAAAATCAACAACAATAATAAACAAGCAATAATAATAAATCAGTCAAGGCTTAATTCTCTTGTCTAAGGCAAAATGAACTCTTTGAGCAGGAATTATTTCAGTTTTATACACGCATGAATTTAGATGCAGTGGGGCTATTTTAATAAAGTTTATTTTGGATTTTGGTTAAAAGTATTTATTTAATGTGACCAGATAAGTCATTTATTATCACTGCAAGCCAGGAAATGATTTATCAAGTTGTATTAGCTAAAAATGGCATAACCAGTGGCATCATGTCACCAGTTTCTGCCCCTGGGTCAGTGTTGAGAGCATCACTCATCTTTGTGGGCTTCAGCTGGTGGATCAGATTGTTGTTGTTTTTTTACTCAATATAATCACTGATTTTTTTTATTTAGTTGGTTTTGCGAGGAAAATATCACAACGACCACATGTTAAAGAATATTAACTCGGATGAAAAAGAAAATAATCTGATATTTTCTTGGGGGTGCTAAGGATCCAGGAGGTGATCTCTCCTGGATCCTTTATGTCAACCGTAGTAGAAAATGTCATCAAGAAACTTGACCATTGCAGATGTTTCTAACCACTTATCCAATATGCATGTCATTGTTGATTTTTTAAACTTTATTTACCCAACCGAGGTCTGTCTGCTTGTTTTGTATATAATGTATATAGAAATCTGTCATATCCTGTTGGTTTTGAACTGTCAACATCTGTTTACTGTGATTGTAGTTTTCTTTATTTTCTTTTGATAAGTGCAAATGCCTATTGCCAATGTGACGTGTGCTGCTGACCACTTGACCAGGTCACCCTTGTAAAAGAGATCTCGATCTCAACGGGCTGTACCTGGTTAAATAAAGGTGATTGATTGATTGATTGATTGATTGATTGAAGGGGGTGCTGTGACTTTTCCGGGGAGGGCTATAGCACACCCTAGCTCCCCCCTGGAGCCGCCTCTGATACACAAATGTCGCTTCATTAAAACCGTCCCTAACTTCCCACAGTGGAAGAAAGAGTTAAATTTGTTTTATAAGTCTTTGTGTTTGGTGAAGTGAAAAAATGCTTCTAAGTTGTCATCTTTTTTGAAAACATTTGATGTGTAAAACGTATGCCCTGGTCCTTTATGTTATAAATACAATATGCCCCTTTAGATAGATTTTTTATTTATTATTTATTTTATTTTTTTATTCATTTTAGGTTTTCGTTTGAACAGTTTTATTTACTTGATTTTGTAAGTTGGTTTGATTTGTTGTCTAGATGTAACCTTGTAAAAATGTAGTGTGTACACATTGTTTATTTTATGGTACAAAAAATTTAAAAAAGAAAGAAAAAAAAACCGAGAAAAAAACAACCATAGAGTATATATCTATGAAAACAACTACCAGGTAAGGATGACGTAATGCCTGAGCTGAACTGATTGGTTCAGAAGATCACGTGACCGGGCTCTTCCGCTCACCTCCGCGCTCGCACCTCCTCTTTCTCCACTCGGGGCGTGGTGACGCAGAGGCGCAGACAGTGTCAGGTGTCTTTCAGGTTTCACACAACACTCGGCGGAAGTTCCCACAGGTAGGAGCATTTATTTTATTTTTTTCAAAACGAATACACGAAAAACATTCGGCAGTATCTAGCACGAGTAAAGTTAACAAAAGTAGATAAATGTTCTGAATATTGGCGCTAGGCTTGAACAGGTTAGACATGATTCGTAAAGTTGTTGGGTCGCACATGCGCACACGCGGCCCTCATAAGGAAACGCTGTATTCTGGTCAGTCCAGCTGCTCAGGCTGTACTTTAGGTTTGTTTTGCCGCTATTCTTTGTATGAAACTAACACATTTACAACAAATGCAAGCGTTGTGGTCAAACATACCGCCCAAAGACATGGCTGTCTCCGTGTCAGGTAATGAATGCTGCTTTAAAGCCGCTGCTGGTAGGCTACACCTGTAATTAGGGATTTTCACATGACATGCTGATCTTTGAGCTGGGATGCTCTTCTCTTTTATTGCATACTTCAGTAATGACTCCAGCTCAGGCTTCACTTTATGTTCATCTGAAAACACCGACCTGGGCGTTTGTATTTATTCTTCATTATTCTATCATTAAGCAATTTGGACTCCACCTTTCTTTTATCAAAATGTTCTTTGGTTGTGTTTGTTTGGTCTTTGCAAATAAAAAAGGGGGTGAAACCGCCTGTAATGGTTTCAGGTCGTCATTCGGTGTGTGTGCCTCATTCCCTGCTGGAACAGAGACACCATTGTTGTGAAATCCTCGTTTAAATGTTCACTCTTATTATAAGCTCGTACTTTGACAAGTGAGTTAGTGGGATTAAAAATGAAAGCAAAGTGGATTGCAGTTTATCTTCAGACCATTATGTGGCAGATTCAGGAAGATTATATTTGCTGTTGTGTCACCAAAAACAACAGCTTAATTTATGAACATAAAAATACTTGCAAAACTGGACCACAGCTCGTCGTCTTTGGACGTGGAGTTATGTGGACAGGATATGAACAAGTAATATCTTATCTGTTGCAGATAGCTCTTTGAACAACATCAGTCTAAAAAAAAATAATTTAAATTCTGAGTAGATTGATGAGCTGACTGCTGGTTAGAGCAGGGACGAGACTGAAGTAGATTGCTGCCATCTTAAAATCAATCCAGTCTCGGTTCTTGTGAGCCTTTTTGCTACACGATTCCCTGTTTAAGATCAGGAGATGTAAGTTGCGTAACAGTAAAAAAAAGTCCAGGAAAGAAGAGACACACGGATTTTGTATAAAAGTTTTTTGTTGTTAACAGTTCTAAATGAAATCAGTCAACTGAAAAGAAAATACAGTAATAAAATTTGTAGTAGTTATTAAATTTAAATCAAAGATTTAAGTCCATCCCAAAGATCCAGGCACAGAGTAATATTGTGTACAGTATGCTGTTCAGTGTCAGGAAGGTGATCAGTCATACAGCAGGGAAACTAAACAGCCACTGGCCAAAAGGATGGCCCAGCACAGAAGATCACCATCATCAGGCCAGGACTCTGCGGTCTACACTCATCTCCAGGCCAGCGGTCACTCTTTCAGGGATGAAGACGTTCACATCCTTGATAGAGAGGAACGATGGTTTGAGAGAGGAGTAAAGGAGGCCATCTTTGTGAAACCACCCATCTTTAAACCGGGGCAGAGGCCTCCTTGTGCAACCGTCCCCCTCTTACAGTGCTGTTATTGCTAGTATCACCATCCATTGTTAATCAAAAAAACGTTCAATACAGGATCAACTGGACTTTATTTCACAAATAAAGTCCAGTTGATCCTGTATTGAACGTTTTTTTGATTTTCATCATGTCCTGGACGACTGAGAATCTTCACCAGCACATCCATTGTTAGGCTGATGGTCCCCCCTGATGGTGAACAGCTAGTTTTGAATGTCTCTCAGATCTCTTAGATCTGATACACCCATATGTCCCTCCACGTGCTTTGAGGTCAGAGGATCAGGTACTAATAGTTCCAGAAACTCGCCTTAAGCGCAGGGGTGACAGGGCGTTCTCTGTAGCAGGCCCAAGACTCTGGAACGAGTTACCGCTGCTCATCAAACAGGCCCCCTCCCTCTCGGTTTTCAAATCCCGGTTAAAAACTCACTACTACTCCATCGCTTTCAATGCCAGCTGATTTGTACTGGATCGTTTGATTTATGATCTGCAATGTTTTTATGTTTTTCGTGTTGTACTTCATTGTATGTGTTGCCTGTTGCGTGTTTGTTTGTCCAGCACTTTGGTGTGGACTTGTTCCTGTTTAAAGTGCTTTATAAATAAAATGGTATGAAATGGTATGGTAATGTCAACAACAAACTTGATCCACTGTGAAGGTGCTAATCTCCACTCTGAGAGGTGGGTTGAGAAACCTCCGGATTCAAAGAGAGGGGGGCGACTGTGTTGTGTAAATTAACAGCAGAACCGCAGAGAGAAAGGTGCGGTGGTTTCACTCAAAATACGTGCCATGTAAACATCCTCTTTTATAAAAGAGCTGAATACAGCTGCTCAGACTGAAAAAGTCTTTTGGATGGAAGACGAAGCGTTTCTACATTTTTTGTTTTTGCTTTTTGAACCCATCCAGAGGACCTGACTTAACTTTTTCAGTGTAAATCAAAGAGTTCAGTATTTGCTATTGCTTGTCCAAGCTCGTATATAAACCTTAACACTAGCCGTGTTTCCATCAAGGTTTCTAGATGCGCATTTTGAAATCGCATCAGAAAAGCTGAATGGAAACGGCACAATTCGAATTAACTTCCTCTAATTTGCACAAAAGTTGATACGCTCGCTTGAGGTGGTTTTTGGGTTCTTCGAATCAGAGCTGATGCGCAAAATGACAGATGGAAACAGATTTGCTGACTCAGTTCTGCCGTAGCGAACATTCACGTCACGTGACTTTGTCTCCGGACAACATGTAACATCGCTAAAACTAGTTGGCATGACAGAATAAATACAACTTGCCCGATAGCAACACATACCTGAAATATTCTCTCCATTTTGCCGAGATGTGTGGTCGGGTCCTGTTTTCAACCGCTACTTCCTGTTTACTGTAGACATGCGTAACGCTGACGTCTGACGTAATGCCGCTTTGCGTGGCCTGGTGGATGCGCTTCAAGCCAGTTGATGGAAACACTTCTGATTCGCATTAATTTTTATTTACATTTTTGAGAAATTTCAAAAATTCGCTCAAAATTTGAATTGAAAATAGATGGAAACACGGTTATTGTTCTAATTTTGCATTACACGGGTGTTCTATGGGCTGGCAGGGCAGCACAGTTTTTAGAGTTGGTTACAACAAGCGAGACCAAAACGGATCAACTTCAACTTCACTCTCGAAAATGTCACAACAGTTCATGCAAACTCTGTTTTATATGAACATTTGATTTCTGTTAGTTTCATGGTAACTTACATATGATGTATATAATATATGGGGAGTGGTGGCGCAGAGGTTAGAGAAGGCGAGCCTGTGATCGTTGGTTTGATTCCCTGGACCGTCAACATCAAAATGTGGAGCAATTGCAGCAGTAGCAGCTAGCTATAGCAATTCCAGCTGGAATATCATAGTTCGGAAGGAATACCTGTATAATGTAAAAAAAGAATAATAATTCAAAGTTATACCAGTATACAGTGTATACACACACACCATTTAAATTATTATGATATTCCTGCCAGAAGTTTTTTATGTTGCATTGGAAGTGCTACAGCTAGCTGCTGCTGCTATTTGTGCTTATAAATAAACATAATTATATATAAATAATCATTTAGTGCAGATTTGATGCATTGTAGATGTTTATAAAATAGTGTTGGCACGAAGCACTTTTTTTTTTAGGTAGAAGTTTTAAAATTGCAGCAATCCACTTGGGTGTTAGCCCACTCTGACTAGCTGTGAGCTCATCAGTCGGATCAGAGTTAAACTCCATTTCTAAAAACTGACGTTCGGAGAGCTACTGCATCTACAGCAGGTAAGACATTAATAGTTCATAACCTTACCACTAAACTCTTTGTCAAAATATCACAACTATTCCCTTTAAAGCATATTGTGCCCCCACCTCGTTGGACACTGCTGTCTAATAAGAAGCTGATGACAGGCGATTTTTCATCCCTTCTGCTGTTGTAGCAGGAATGACAGGTTTAATTTGCATCTTTTGTCGCCTTTAAAATAACTCTTTTAACTTTCACTTTGTGTGCCCATCCTTGATTCCTGCAACAATCTTAAAATTTAGATACAGGCACGGAGAAGACTCCTGACTTGGTGGATCAAGTCTGGGGTTGACAGGTGTCCTGTGCAGGGTGTGTCTCTTCCTTTGCATGTAGGAAATGCCCCAGGCCTGACATCAGGTAAACGTGTATGGTTTACTAACAAGTGGCTATCTGATGCACCTGTTCAGCACAACTGACAGATAATATATGCAGGTTCATAAAAACAACCTGACACAGTGAACTGGTTGGTTGACAGTAAAACATCCTGCTTGACGGAGTCATGTTCGTAATAATGGTAAATTCTTTAAAATACTGTATGCTGAATCTGTTTAAAGTGTGTAACCAGTGGATCTTCACACTCAAACTCTAACGTGTTTTGATGGAAGTAAACACAAAATTGACATGGATTTAGATGATATAATTGTTTGTATTTGTCAGTATTACTAACATTTAGTGTAAGTGGAAAAAAATAAATAAAAAAAGCACTCGCAGGGGGTTTTCCGAGCGTTTTCAGTCGGGGCTATGTTGAAGTTTAGTCCAAAGTGATATGTGTTGCTAGTATACTTTTGCATCTGTGTGATGATGTAATCCTGAAGGTGTGCCAGACTGAAAAGGCCTTCATCCTGAGATAAGCTGTCATTAATGATGTCTGTAGTCAACTGTGATTTAGAGCAGTTTAAAAAAAAAAATATATGGTTCCTCTGTGCTTTGAAGTAGGGACTGAGACTCGTTTAACGTCTCGATTCTTTCAGACATGACGTTTTTCGTAGGTTTGTCACTTGGAACACGTAACAAGAAGACGTGCGAGCTGAATAATGACCAGTTGTTGATTCACATCCTCTATGAAGTTGATGAATTGGCCTCGTCATGAGAACGTGACACAGATCTGCTTGGCTGTCTCCAGACTGCGTTGCCGTTTTGCAATCATGCGTCAGAAGCTGCGGTCAAGTTTGGACTCGTTGCCGTGTCTGTTTGCATACGTAACTGTATGAGCGCAAATATGTGTTCATGGGTACCTCACGCCAGAAAAGCTTGTGTTAAACTGTTGATCAATAATAGTAGACAGAAGATAGGGGTCACCAACATGGTGCCCGCGGGCACCCGGGTGCCCCCAAGGACCATTTGAGGTGCCCCCGGACCTGTTCTAAAAATAGCACAACTCACTACTAAGCTGCATTTAAAATTTCATTTTATTCAGTTGTTATTCTTTTTTTGTATTTATATATATTTTAAAATGTCTGTCTTAAAAATATGTTCTTAAAAAGTATGTTTTATTGTACTTTTTTTTCAATTCACGCTTTGTTATTTCCGAAGAGTTTATCAAACTGGTGCCCTTTGTATGACTCCGTACCCACGAAGTAGCTCTCAGTTTCGAAAAGGTTGGTGACCCCTGGTTTATATAGATTGACATGGACAGGAAGTTGCGGAGCAGTCCCATTTCAGTCTTGTTTTTATGTCTTGTCTTATGTTTCCATAAATTTTAGTATGATGGGCTGTAGCAATTAAATTACCAGTAGATGGACGGACTGCAGACGTAAAATCAAGAGGAAGAAGGAGAAATCTTTTAATTTACCGTTGTAGGTGGAAATGCTGTTTTTTAAGAAGCATTTATTTGTTCACCTTGATCCTTTAAATTAAAGGGCTGTTGTGTATTATCAAAATGATTAAAAAAATGATTTAAGCATCACCATATGCATGACCAGGTGCTAGGTTTTTTTCAGCTTTTTTAATGTATGTTGTTTAGTAGTAACCAGCAGCACAGTTTACTTTAAACTGAAGGAAGGCGCTTGTAAACGAGTCTTCTAGGCTCAGTGTGACTTATCTGTCTAAATAAAGGTTGAATGAAAAAAGAAAAGTGTTATTCCATAAGTAGAATATTCCATGTTGTTGAATACATTTTGGTTTTGTTTGTTGTTTTAGGTTCTCAGGTCGTTGGCAGACATGGAAAGCGGTCCATTTGTTCGAAAGTCCTGGGTGACGCAGTCCTTGCGTGTCACAGCCAGGGAGATGTCACTGGTAGGAGGGAAAAGCAACGCCATCGCAGAACGCTTCTCCAAGTGAGTAACAACTGGTTTTCAGCAACGTTTGCTGATCGTTTTTACTTTTTAACAACCCTTGACGTTAATAAATGGTGTAAAAACACACTTCTGTTTGTTTACCTCTTAAATCAGGGAATCAGACACCCAGCTTCATTGTAATCCAGTCTCAAGTGAGACAGTGGGTGGAATTAGCTCAGTGGGTTGCTCAATAAGAAGGCTACCGGTAACTCCTATTGTACGAGCCAAAAGAAGCATGTTACTCAACATTTCTATGGATTCAAACACTGTAACAACATCTTCAATAATAGAGACTGGACAGTTTTATATCTGTGACTGATTGGATGAAAAACAAGTTGGCAGAAGAGCAAACAATACTTTATTACTGTACTGCAGATTTTAACACTTTGAGTGAGCAGAGCAGCCATGTTTGTTTTTAAGGTTAGCAAGAATACAGGTAGTCCCCGATTTACGAGCGAGATCCGTTACAACGAGGCGCTCGTAAACCGGAAATCTCGTAATTTGGAACGGCCGCCACGCTTCTCGTAAGTCCGGAAATTCGCTCGTAAATTGGAACGGTTTTGCTAGCGCGACTACAAACACTCGTTTTTCATCGAAAAACTGCTTATGAGTGCATAAAAATGATCGGAAACGTGTGTCCACATGTTTAGCTAACGAACTGTGGTGAAAAAACACAGGAAAACTCAGTATTTTTTGCGTTTTTTCCAATAATTCGCCAGCTCGTAAGTCTGGAACCTCGTAGATCAGAGCGCTCGTAAATCGGGGACTACCTGTACTCTGACTTTCCACATTAGAGCAATTTCAGGAGACATGATTCAAGTTGATTTTACAGACTTGCAACTCAAAAATCTGACTTCAAAATACAAGTAAAACACAAATTATATTCATAAATCCACCACATGGAACACTTCTGAATAGTGATGGTGCTGATGGCAGCAGTAAGGATAAAAGCTGCTACTTATGCCGCAAGAACCAAGAACATTGTTCTCTGTCCCAGTTTTTTTTTCTCGCAGCCCTGGTTTGGAGTTTCTGCGGCTCATTCTCAAACCTCACCTGGGCATTTTTTTTGTTGTGGTGTCCAACAACTATTCTGTGATTGCCGTACAAAGTATTTTCCGGTGTATAAGTTGCTCCGGAGTATAAGTCGTATCAGGTAAAAAAAAGCATTGTGAAGTGACGGCCTCGACTTAAGACGTTCCGGACTTACGAACGCGCTTACGAACAGTACTGTTGTACAGTAAATACAGCACTGGTATGTGTTTTTGGATGAAAGTGTGTTAGCTAACCATTTGTAAATAAAGTTCTATGCATGTTTATGAACCAGTATGTACGCTTGTTCAGTCTCATGTTGATAAACGGGTGTGCGGCGCAGCGTTAGCATACATTTTCCGACTTACGACCAAAAATCCGGACTTACGAACGCCACGTGTAACGCGTTCCGACTTACTAATTTTCGAGTTACGAACAGTGCGTAGGAACTGAACTCGTTCGTAAGTCGGGGACCACCTATATATAAGTCGCTTTGGCGTGTAAGTCACATTTATTATGCGTCACCGCTGACCCGTCAAGTTTATTATGCGTTTATTTAATGGTCAAAACAGCTTCATTTCGCCTGGGCGGCACAGCGCCATCCATCCATCGTGACCGGAGCCCCTTGCTCTCCAACGTTCCTCCACCTGCACCGGCTGAGTGAAGCAAGCGCGCACGGGAGGACTCGCTGTTGCAGTTCTTCGAAATTTAACAAAATTAACGCTTAAAAACAATTATTTGTTTGCTCTGAATTATAGCAAAAGGTGTGTCTCAGTTTAACTTTTCTTTAATAAATGCACTTTAATGGTCAAATCTACTTCATTTCGCCTGGGTGGCACGGCGCCATCCATCCTTCCATTGCGGCCGGAGCCGCTAGCTGTCCAGCGTTCCTCTGCCTGCAACAGCTGAGTGAAGCGAATGCGCACGAGAGGATTTGCTGTTGCAGTTTTGAGAAATTTAAAGCGTCAGTCAAAGAATGTGTTTATAAATACGGGGGGAAAAATGTATACAGTATAAGTCGCAGGACTGACAAATCTATGCAAGAAAACCTTTTGACTTATACGCCGGAACTTACAGTAGTCAGCAACTAGAACTGGGCGGGGCTAATGTGGAAAAGCAGAAATGCTGACATTCTCACTATGAGGGTTTTCCAGGAGCTCTGAACTTTGAGTTCCTCATCATTTATAAAATGTCTTGGCAAGAAAAAACTTTGTTCCTGTTCTTGCTACTTCAAGTATTCAAGTGATTTCTTTGGTTGGTGCGGCTTATGCAAGAAGCCTAAAACCCTCATTTCTCAGAGACAAGATTCCTATCTGTCTGCAGTTTTCTGAAGATCCTGTAGATAAGCAAGAAAAGTATTGAAGCCAGTACTGAGGATGATAAAAATCTAAATTTAATCTTGCTTGTTTGTTTAAATAAGAACTGGTATACATGAAAAAAAGGGGATTTAGTCATAAAAATGTTATCCCGTGTGTGGAAAATGGTGGTGACAGCATCGTTTGAGTCTGTTTCGCTGTATTTGAAAAGTTGTATTTGTTATAATTATGGAATAATACATTTTCAATGAAACTGGCAAAATTCTTTTGAAAATATTTAAGATTTTAGCATTAGATGAACGTGACAAATGTTAATCTGTAGTTAATGATGCACAATGGGGTCATTCTAGAAAATGAGATCAAGGGTTGGAAATTTTCTTCAATTTACAAAATATTAAATATACTGCTGTTTGGCGTATTGTTTTTGTACAACTAGTGTTTAGCACATTTCTTAGTTCATATCTTAGGTCTTATTACTATTTTTCTTTACATTTTATACCTTTGTTGGATGAAACTGGAACCCTGTGTACACAATTTCGTTCCACCACATGTACCACATGTCGTGCGAATGACAAATAAAAACCTCTGACTTTGACTTTAAATGCAATGTTTTTGTTTGACTTAAGTTTTAGAGTTCTTTATATTTAATATGTTTTTACCGTTTTCAAAGTAGACATTTGACGTCAGCTCTTTGTTGTTTAAAATACATCCAAGGGTTTTAGGAAAAGTTTTAACACATTTACTGTTTTGTGTTCTGAATCAGCAGAGGTCAGTGTTGTTTTTTTTTCTGCCCCTCAGGTATCAAAAAGCTGCTGAAGAGGCAAGTTCTGAGAAGAAAAAAGGAGTAAGTATTTCTCTACAGCTTTTAAAACACGACAGAAAAAAGAGCTTGTTTTCCTGTGACATGAGTGTAAAAGTATTTCTAACTTTGACTAAAAGACACGGACGTAAAATTCAAAATTTGATACAAGATGAGATTTTCTGTTTGCAAATTAATTAGTAAGTTGCAATTTCTAGTTGTGTTTGAGCCTCTTAAAGTGACCTGCATGATATTGTGTGCCTCCTGCACGACTCGTTTAATTTGCTGTTGCCTCTCGTGGTGGTAAACTAATTAAAGCCTGGTGAGTTGAGGAACACACACACACACAGTTTCAGTGTGCCAACACACTACTGTCTGGGCCAAATGTCTTGTCCTGGCTGACCTCTCATTGGCTACTTGCTGCGACAGGCAAGCTATCAAACCCATAATCCCACTACAGTGTAATCCCCCCCTCGTAAAAGGTCCTGAGGTTCAAACTGCAGGTTAGCTGCTCGCTCGGTGTGAGACACTGATAATCAAACCTGGACTGGGATCAGATGAGTAACAGATGAGCGCCTGCCATGAGAAAATGCAAGGTATTTTTGCAATAGTTGTTTCTTGGCATGTTTTCTTGTGCTTCTAAAGATGAGCATCATTCTGTTTAATGACACTGCTGGTGTAAAATGACAGCAGCCGCTCTCCCTGCTCTTCTTGAAACATGATTGTATTAGAAGGGGCCTTCACTGTGCTGCGTACACTGAACTAACAAAATGTTCATTTCTACTAAGCACACGTTTGTCCCAATTCACTTTTTAGTCTGATTTTTTTTTAAACAATTTTTTTCAACGCTTCCAATTTAAAATATATCAGTGTGTTTTATGAAGCAGTAAAGAAATTTAGACATGTTAAAATTATTTCTGAATTAAATTTGGTATGTTTTAGTCTAGTTTGAATGAGCACCAGGAAGGGCCATCTGTTTGTGGGGGTTGTTGTGGGGGGGATGGGAGGTACCTTTCCAACATGCTTATAAGATAAGTTCATTGGGTGAATGACAAAAATAAGCAACAATGTGTTAGTCTTGGTGCATGGGTCTTGTATACTGTAATATTATTCAAACGATTAAAATCATCCTTTCTTTATCTTTGACCTACTTGTATTTTTTTTTTAAGTGGCTGTGATCAGAAGTTACTCAGGATTTCAGAAAATCTGTCAATATGTTTTTTTGGGGGAGACTTCCTCATTCTACCTGTTCTATCCATTTCTTGTTTCCTATCATGACACTGTGGTGTAGTTTGTGATAAAAAAAAAAGAAAAGCTGACGGATGGAGGACAAAACCTGAAGCGTCAGGACTAAATAAAATGTCAGATGAACAGGATTTAATTTTTTTTTTCAAGAAATAGAAAATATTCAACAAAGACCTGACCCAGGTTCTGAGATGTGTCATCTTCAGCCGGCTACGTGTCAGGTTTTTAGCTAATGGTCTTTAAGGTTCACCTTGTTCATGCTAATATACCATTCTGTGTGTCAAACTGTGTGAGCGTTGGTGTTTTTCGTAAACTTGACTTAAGTTGGAGCTCATTGTGTATTCGTGATCAAAGTCAACTTTATTGTCAAAACTGCAATATGCAATATCAACTGATCACTTGTCCATTTTAATTTAGAAGACTTTTTTTAATGTTTAAATGATTCATAGATCAGAATTATTGTAGTGTAAAGCACTTTTTGAGTATCTTGATTAGATAGAAAGACGCTACCGGTATATACGAACAGTCCCAAAAATTAACTGGCTTAACAAACCAAAAAAAAAAAATCATCCATCTGGAAATAGTTAGACACTGAACTGAAAATGAGATAAAAAGCAGCCAAAGTCCAATGTAATCTTTAAAAGTCCTCCAGGAAGCCCGGAGAAATACTGAACTGGACAACTCAAATATTACAAGAAACTTGTCTGGCGGCTTGCAAGCAAAGTTAAAAGAAACCAAGAACAGCTCAAGATTTTTGCACAGTATTGTCTAAAAATTAAAATGTTGATTGATGGGGTTATTTCTATCTTCTTTTTTTGTAGAGTATTGTTGAGATTTATTTGAATGAGACAGATAGAAGCACAAAAAGTCAGGACATCTGTCCGTCTTGTCTATGCTTTTTGACAGTAAATCATATGCAGTCGGAAAGCCTGCTTATTTCCCTTTAAATAGTGCCACAACTGTTAGGCAAATGCATTTATTTATTTATTAACCTTTATTAAACCAGACTAATCCCACTGAGATCACAGATCTCTTTCAAAGACCCAGGCGTCCCTTGAAAAAGAGATTGTTCCTGTTTTTTGGACTGCAAGGAAACCGGATTACTCTTAGAAAACCCACACAAACATGAGGAGAACATGCAAACTCCACCCAGAAAGAAATCTGGGGGTTGAGCCCAGGACCTTCTTGCTGTGGCGACAGTGCTAACCACTAAGCCGCCGTGCTGCTACAATCATAGGTTTTGCTGATGGAAAAACCAGTCAAATCTCTGCCAGTACAAAACAGATGTTTCTTCCATTGACTCTCATTTTGAGTTTGTACTACCCCAGTTGCCTGACTATCAGCACCTGTGAGCAAGCAGTGACAGTCCAACATGTCCACAGTCTGACCAAACTCATCCTCCAACATGAACAATGTACCGTATTTTTCAGACTATAAGGCGCACCGGATTATACGGTGCATTAAGTGAAACAAGACAGTCCGATAAGTCAAACTTTATTCAACTCATTCACAATAACCACATAAAATTGGTCTGAGGTTGGTAAACACGACCAGAATTAATACATAAGGTGCACCTGATTACAAAGTACAGTATAAGGCTTACTGTTAATTTTTGAGAAAATTAAAGTACAGGTATTCCTCGACTTACGACAGAGATCCATTCCTACGCTGCATCGTAAATCGAATTTAGACGTAAGTCGGATCATACGTAAATACTTCACCTTATACGTACAGTACTGTATTTTACCAAGCACTTAGCCTATCCTAACACAGTACCCTACATAATAAAAAAAAAACACATACATTTTGGAGCCATAATGAAGGGAAAAAAAGAGTTAATAACCTACTGGTATGCTGGTGAAGCCGTTCCTCCGTCCCTCCTCCGTATTCTGCATTGTGTTTACGTCATAAAACCGCCGTGCAGCTCGGTCCATCCTCCGTATTCGTTTACAACGTAAAACCGCGTTCACAGAACACACAGTAACAGTAAGTTGTACTATGTACAGTTTTGTTTTGTTTTTTGAATATCCAGAGGACCAGACTTAGCTTTTTTAGAGAGTACAGGGCAGCTGTAGCCTCCGCAGCTAGTAAAACCAGAAACTGCATAAATCGGCTT
>JBBPBX010000008.1:142022-160558 GCA_038048925.1 Garcialebias charrua | reverse complement strand
AGTGCAGTAGCATTCTTGAGCTTTTTTTTGTTTTTGTTTTTTTTTCTCTCTTCAGCTCTCGGCAGGGCAGGTCGCATCTCCTTTCGCTCCTAACCTCGCTGGTTTCCCCCTCCCTGCTTCTGCATTTGTCTCGTCTATAACTCTTCAGCGCTCGCTCGAACCAATTTGGGATGGATTTATGTGCGTGGACTGCTTTCTGGGCCATTTCATCTATCGATACTATCGATAACATAAATTTCCACGAAGCGTTCTGGCCGGGGAGAGCCAGAGCGCCCTTTCGACACGCATGCGGTGAGCTACATTATGGACTCGATGAGCAGGCTAATGTAACTGTCCGCTCACTCTGTCGGGGACGTGGAACCTCTGTGATTTATTGGGATACCGGTGGCTCCTGCCACTGAAGGCTGAGGGACCGCCGCGATCGGCGAGCTGGCGAGACTTCCTGCTCAGCAAAAATGCTTTGAACCAGGCTATGAATGACCTTCCCAGCTGTTGTGCGAGCTGAATCACACGGTGGTGAGTGGCGGCTGCCGCGGACCGTGGTGTGTGGGACTCGTTTTTACAGCCGCTCGGATTCAAACAGGGCACATACGGAAGGATCTTTTTAGCTCGGAACCTGACTCGATTCGGCGATTTGGACCCAGAAGCTGCACCTGGACTAAAAGACTGCAGTAAAAAGAACACTGTGGTCTGACTGAAAAATAAGCAACAAATCTAATCTGGTCTCTGGCCTTGAATGCTGCCTACAAATCTTCTCCTGAGCTGGGAGCTGTAGGGCCCGCTGCCCTCCCAACCACCCTCCCCCAAGAGGTTTCTGTGTGTGTGTTCTCGGTGGGAGCCGAGCTCTGAGACCAGCGAACTGCTCTTATCTGAACAGAAACACACAGACTGTTCCTCCCGCCTGTCGTCAAAACTGCAACTATGTCTCGTGTGATGTGCTTAATGCTGTTAGAGTTTTTGGGACTTTATCATGGAGTGTCCTCAGGCAATCTTTGATAGACTCTCTTTTTGAATAACACAAATGATACCTATTGTGTCTTTCCTTTTTCCATATCTGATTGTGGTGGCGCGGTTTTATACTGCTGCGACTTCGTGCGCTCGTCCCTATCCTATGATGAATGTGCGTAATCATTAACGTTGTCTTTGTGCCCCGGTGCAATGTCAAGGTCAATAAAGATATATTCTATTCTATTCTATTCTATATATGGCTTGTTATCACTTTCGGTGAAACAAATGTTTAAATCCAGCTCATTTCACAATTACGTTAATTTTTTAAGGAAAAGTTCAGCTCAGACACATATTTGCTATAATTTTTATCAAACAAATAATTGTTTTTAAGTGTTAATCTTCTTAAAAGCCTTGCTGTGCGCTCCTGTGGCAGACATTTGCAGCAGAGCTAAACGTAGGTGTGACCTATACACCAGTGCGACCTATCTAGGGATTTTTCCAATCTATTGGTGATAATTGGACAATGCGACCTATACACAGGTGCGACCTATACACCAGAAAATACTGTACAGTACTTGTTTGCTTGACATTACAGTATAGTAAAGGTGTGTCTCAGTTGAACTTTTACTTAATAAATGCACTTGGTCAAATCAGCTGCCTGAGCGGCGCGGCGAAATGCAGCTGATTTGACATTTGCTCCAGGAGTTCCAGAACGAGACAAATGTGGCTTTGTATGGCAAGTCAAGTGTCTCATTAATACCTGTAGTCATTTTTACCTATTAATGAGACACTTGGCTTGCCATATTACTCGAGGGCCCTCTAGTGGCTGGAAATGGTGGTGTTCAATTTTTTCCCTGTCAGAATGAATGAAATCGTCAGATCTCAGCTATAAATTGGGTTATAAATATGTGGGGGGGGGGGAAACATAAATAAGTCGCAGGGCATGCTAATTCATGCAAAAAGTTGGGACTTGTATAGCTAAAAATACGGTACATTGAATTCTGTGTTGTTTTGGTGCACAGTATGTGAATGGTGATTCGCATTGTTAATGTTGCTCAGCCTTATACATTATTTTGCTTTATTTCTGATTTTCTTGTGACAAAAAGATAATTGTTGCATATGACTAAACATGTAGGTCATTTGGGACGAGCAGGTTTTGTCCCCATTAAAATAACATTGAATTTATATTCTCCTCTTTGAATGACATCATTTCAAAGAATTTAGTTTTCAAAATATCTGTCCGATGTTTTAGTTTTTTTTGTCTGTGAAAGAATAATAAGTGCTTCACACGTCAAAGGTCTTCACATCTTCATTTAAAATATTCTTATTCTTTTTATCCCCACCTGGGTTTAGTGACGTACACCTCCACACATTTCTCTTTTCTTTTTCCCATTCTTTCTCTGAGCTTTCTTCACTAGTGTCTTATCCAAAACAACGAGTTCTCTCTTCATCATCTGTAGCTGAGGAATGCGGGGACATTCCTGACCAAGGCCCGTCTCATTCTTCAGAGGATCGTTTCTGAGGAGCTTCTGTCGTTATCTCACTCTCTAACCCCGTCCTGGAATTCAACCTTTTTTTTTGTCTTTGTGTTTTTTGTATTCATCAATTAAAATGTGAATGCTCTAATCAGGAGAAACACATTTTTTTATACTGAACTCTTGTTTTCTGCTCTTCAAGTTTAAAAAGTTACCGTATTTTCCGAACTATAGGTCGTGGCTTTTTATCATTTTTTCATGGCCTGCGACCTATAGTCCGGTGCAACCTATATATGGCTTTTTATAAAATAAGCTGATTTGTAATCATTTATTAACAAAAATTAAACTGAGACACACTCTTACAATAATGTCAGCTAACAAATATATATTTTTAGGTGTTTATCCTGCTAAAATTATTCATTTATTAAAGAAAAGTTCAGCTCAGACACATATTTGCTATAATTTTTATCAAACAATTAATTGTTTTTAAGTGTTAATCTTCTTAAAAGCCTTGCTGTGCGCTCCTGTGGAAGAGACATTTGCAGCAGAGCTAAACACGGTCCACATTTTGACGTAGGTGCGACCTATATTCAGGTGCGACCTATTATATGGATTTTTCCAATTCTTTGGCAATAATTGGACAATGCGACCTATACTCTGGTGCGACCTATAGTCCAAAAAATACCGTACTCTCTCTCTTTTTTTTTTTGTCTTTGTGTTTATTGCATTCATCAATTAAAATGTGAATGCTCTAATCAGGAGAAACACCTTTTTTTATACTGAACTCTTGTTTTCTGCTCTTCAAGTTTAAAAAGTTACTCTTTTTTTTTAACACCTTATATCACCAGAAAGAAACTGAAAGAAGACAGTCTGACAAACTTGGACTCAAGTAGAAACGTAGGAGCCTTCGCAACTTCACTTTTTATTGTATCTACTCATTGATTTATTTTTTTGCTGCAGACCTTGCAGTTATTGTGAGCTGTTAAATAGACACCTGGAAACATAATCAACTATTCAGTGTCAATGTTCCTGATAGCACAGGGTTTTCTCTGAAAGGGGTTCATTTCTTACTCGGCATGTTTTTATGTAGCGTTTCTGACGCCGGTGTGAATTTTAACAAGGTCGTTCCAGGATCTTATTGCGACACTAAACTTGAAAGCTTCATGTGATCGGACCAGTTTCTTGTGAGAACGTTATCACTTCACATCTGTTTATATGAAGAGTCGTGTTCTGAACATGAACTTCTAGCACAACGCTGACTTCCTCACCTTCATCAGAGATAAAGTTTTAGTTATCACGGTTTAAATTTGAAGCAGAACCAGTCTCACGTGTGAAAAGAGTCCTGTTCTTGTTGGCAGTCAGGATTTTTGAAAAAGGGTTGTCTCACATTCACCGACGGAACAGTCAACCGCTCGTAACGCCTGCCGTCTTTTTCCTCCTGCAGGCCGGCAGGTCCGTGATGCGAAGCACTTCATCTGAGGACACGGAGGAACCCAACAGTAAGCCGAGATCAAATCGGGATTTCCGTCCTTTTGATGTCCGACGCCCGCAGGTTGTCCTAAGATCTGCTCTTGTGCTTCAGGTCCGTTGGACAGATCACAGGGCTCTTCGTCCCTGAGGGAGAAGATGGCCAAGTACCAGTCTGCCAAAGAGGACGCCGCTCATTCTGTGAGTCCGTGGGAAGAAAAACATTTAGATTTGAAACATGCAACAATATTGCCTTGACCTCGCTTCTGGTTTTGTTTAAAAACCTTAAAATAGACGCATACAAATGGATACAGTCTAAACTTGAAGTGCTCACTTGTAACTTATTAATAGATCTTTTTTTTTTTACTGGTGATTATTGAAAAATATTAGTTTTATAGAAAAGGCACATTTCATGCTTTGATTTCACTCAGGCCTGTTTAGAGCAGACTCCATCACTTTACTGAATTTAAAAAGAATATTTAAAGGACTTAATTCTTCAAAGGAAAAGAATGATGAAGGTTTAGGCTCAAGTCTTTTAAATAATGTATCATCAAACAAGGATGAGACTTTACTGATCAGTATATAAGATTTAATTCCTTTGAACCTTATTCCAATAACTAGCTCATACTATGATCACAAAACACATACAGAACGTGTACAGGTACATATGATTATTTTACATTGTTCCCATTCGCATGCTGTTTTAAACATATGCAAAAATAGACATTAACAGACAAATGTTCATCAATATTATATTAAATACTGAAACCAGCACGCCTTTTGCCTCCGGAGGGGCTGCTAGTACAAAAATATTTACTGTGACTCAGCGGGAAACACGGTACTGCAGTACTTAGGAAAATAAGCTACAGGTACACAACTGCCCTAGACAGGAAGTGCAGATACAAAGTAAGTGCGCAGATCAAACCTTAAGTCAACAACATCACTGCAGAAACCTGAAAATAAAATCCAATCTGTTGTAATTAAATGTACTTACCGTTAATTATTTATAAATGTTATGCACAATCGCATGTGATATCACAATATCTAACATTATCTGTCAACACTCAGAGTGTGATCATGTGAATGACTCTGCTACTAACAAACCACATTTTAGCTCAGGATCTGTAAAACTGATTGAGTTTTAACCATTTGTGTTCTTTCTAAGGTTGATCAGCTGTGGTGTCCATCATAAAACGTGGTGACTCCAGAGTTGATCAGCTGTAGATGTCCATCCAATGATCACTTTCGGAGAATATCAATAAAATTCACTCAGTGGTTCATGAAATATTTTGCTAACAGACAGACAAAAACACACACAGGTGGTAAATATGCCATTTTAAAATGCTTCTTTCTGCTAAAGTTACTGAATTATTTCCACTCCAGTTGTCCCTCGCTGCTTCGCGGTTTGTTTTTCATGGACTTGCTCTATCACGTTTTTTCAAAATAACATTGACTGATGGATGAGCCGCATGATCGGCATGGAATTTTTATTTAAAACAAATTATTTTAAATTATTTCTCACCACCTGCACCTTTGTGCAACCCATGCAGCAGCATAAACTTCCTACTGCAGCTGATCAGCTGTTCTCCGTGCAGAGCGGAGAAGTGGGCGTGGCCAACAGCGCTTGCTGGTGGCTGAGTGCAGACGAGGCAGGGAGCTGAGAAATCATGACATTCTGTGTCTTTTAGAGCGTTTAGAGTTTAGAAACATTGTTAAGAATATTACAAGAGTGGGGGAAGGGCTTTAAACACCTTAATAAATATAAATTATATATATACAGGGAGTCCTCGAGTTACGTACGAGTTCCGGACCTACGGGCCGTTCGTAACCCGATTTTGACGTAAGTCGGGGACCACCCGAGCCGCCACTGTTTTTTTTTTTTTAGTACATGTACAGTACTGTACAGTTACCAAGCACTTTGCCTATCCTAACAGTGTAGTACATCAAAAAACATACAGTACAGTACATTTTGATAAATAAAAAACATTATTTTCTTACTTTGAGCTGCTCAAGCCTGTCTCCATCTTTTAGCATGTTAGCTCTTGCACGTCCAGCTCCGTACATTCGTGCTGCTCCACGCCGTCCAAACTGTTTACAGGAAGGACTGTTAGCGTGTTAACTCCATACATTTGGAGCCAGAAAGAGTTAATAACTTACTGAAAGCCGTTTCTCCGCGGTGTCTGTCCATCCAAAACAAGCTGCGCCCAACAGTGAGGTGCCATTAGCTGCACTCGTTAGCATGTTAGCCCATCCAAAAAGGCTGTCGGCGCTGTTTCTCCGAGTTTTAGCATGTTAGCTTCTCTGTTAGCTCGGTGTCCCCCGACATCTTAGGCTGCCAAGCGGACATCGAGGCAAGCTCCCTGTCGCAGATGGCCTCTCCGCGGCCCGTCGTGCAAGTACCGGTGGGGAGTTAGTTCTGCCATTAGCTACGTGTTAGCGTTAGCTCATCCCATGAGCTGGTGGTGTCGGCCGGCGTGGTGGGATGCAGCGGAGCAATCGGCGGCTGCTGCTCCGGGCCTGAGACGTCCACAGAGTTCACCGAGCGTTTCCAGCTCATTTATCCGTATGAGGCAACCTCTTATCGGACACACAGTCCTCCAAAGCAGGCTGGAACTAACTGAAGGTAACCGCAAAATGGCGGAGGCGGCATTTCCGGAAACCGCCGGAAGCTGCGCAAATAGGCATAAAATTATAATAAAACATAATAATAATAATTATACTTTATTTATAAAGCCATTTAAAACAACCACAGCTGCAACAAAGTGCTGTACACATGAAATTAAGAACATATAAACACCAAAACATCATATTTTTATTAATTATGATACGTTCGTATGTCCGAGTTGCCGTAGGTCGAGGACTCCCTGTATAATCAAATCCATCCATCCATCCATCCATCTTCTTCCGCTTATCCGGGGTCGGGTCGCGGGGGTAGCAGCCTAAGTAGGGAGGCCCAGACTTCCCTCTCCCCAGCCACTTGGAGCAGCTCCTCCGGGGGAATCCCAAGGCGTTCCCAGGCCAGCCGAGAAACATAGTCCCTCCAGCGCGTCCTGGGTCTTCCTCTGGGTCTCCTCCCGGTGGGACATGCCCGGAACACCTCACCAGGGAGGCGTCCAGGAGGCATCCTAACCAGATGCCCGAGCCACCTCAACTGGCTCCTCTCGATGTGGAGAAGCAGCGGCTCTACTCCGAGTCCCTCCCGGATGACTGAGCTTCTCACCATATCTCTAAGGTTTGATTTGATAATCAAATCAAATAAACTAAATATACTAAAATAAACTACTACGTACTACTGTACTATTCCTACTTCGCCGTTTTTCACGCTTCAGGGTACGGATCCCCCACGATAAACGAGGGACTACTACAGTATATTCCTTTTTAACTTTTTAACAAAGAACTTCTTGGTGATTTATTATCTAAAAACATTTATTTCTTGTTTCCCTCTGTGCTTTTTAAAATCTGGTTCAGGCTCCAAAACCATCCGCACAGGCCCATGAGAAGGACACCACCACCCCCGAGTGCAACGGTAACGTCTTCCAGATACTTAAAGGAAACATTTACTTTTTTTACTGTAACATTTATATAACATGGACTGTATTAAGTTTGGAATTTAGAGCAACATTTAATTAGTATCTTCTCATTTTCTCAGTGATTTATTCATATTTTGTTTGTTTGTTTCAGGGAAGAGTGCTGAGCCACCTAAAGCAGCCAGGGTGAGGCATTAATGCATGAAGTCGACCTGCACATGTTGGAGTTAATAAAAGCTTTTCCATCGTGGTGCTTTAATAATGATGACTGCTTTATTTTAATAGAAGTTTCGTCTACCAGCGATGGAAACGTGCGTTGCTTGCCAGAAGACTGTGTACCCACTGGAGAGACTGATGGTCCATGAGCACATTTACCACAAAAAGTGCTTCTGCTGTTCTCACTGCAACTCCAAGCTGAGGTTAGTCTGCTGTGAAAGCTCATCGCTACTCTTACTTTACCGTATTTCTGTATTTTATCATACAAGAAAATAGGGCTGAACGATTTTGGAAAATAATCTACAGTAATTGCAATTTTTTTTTCTATAAATTGCAATTGCGATTTAAAATGATCTTCTCAAGTATTTTTCAACAAACAGAAGCAATAAATCAATCCGTTTTATAATAAACTATGTCAGATTTATTTAAAGCAGAGATTACAATAAAGCAAACAAATCTATGCCTTTTCTTTTCTAAGTGTTGATAAAGATTTGTGTCCATGACCAGTCAAATTGCAGCCTTCGCGATTAGAAAAATCTCATTTTCTCATATTGCGATATTATTGCAAATGCAATTAATTGTTCAGCCCTACAAGAAAACTATAAAAATGTTTTTGCTTTTACGTTTCTAGTCTTTGGAACTATGCGTCTCTCCGCAATAACATCTACTGCAAGCCCCATTTCAACCAGCTGTTCAAAGCCAAAGGGAACTACGATGAAGGCTTCGGCCACCGTCCTCATAAAGAGCTGTGGGAGCCGCGGGCTGATGGAGATGAATGCGAAGAGGAGCTGAAGCCAAGAGAGCAACCAGAAATGGTAAAAAGTCCTGTTGAAAGTACCCCTGATGTGCAGCCAGCTTCAAACGGGGAAACTTCTCCATCGGTGAAGGTTACAGACCTCACTGCCTTGCTGGAGAACCGCAGGCAGAAAAACGAGCCCTCTGCAGAGAAACATCAGCTGACTGCTGAGACCCACCGGCTGAGGATCGCGTGGCCTCCTCCGGCTGGAGAGGGCCACTCTGCGTCACAGCTGAGTCCAGTCTCTGAGGGGCTTCCTTCAAGCCGGATCAGGATAGGCAAGTGGCCTCCTGAGGACGACGTGCAGCCGTCGTACCACAGCTTGGAGCGATCCGAGCTGAAGAGCCTGAGGAGGAGCACCTCTCTGAAGGAGCGCAGCCGGCCGTTTACACTCACGGCTAATCCTACCCTCAAAACCACCACCGCTCCGGAGCCCAGAGAGCTCCGCCGCCCTCTTAAATCACTGCTGGAATGGAAAAAATCATTTGAGGAAAAACAGTCGTCTGAGGGAAGGTCCAACGAGGTTCAGCCGGAGAAGGAAGAGACGAAAAAGCGTCAAACACCAGATGATGCTGCAGCGAAGGAAAGGGAGACGGAGAGTCTGCCCCGACCGCAGGAGGAACGATGTCAACAAACGCAGAAGAGATGTGTGGCAGCAGAGGAGGGAAAAGAGAGCCTTTCTCCTCGCACGCCTCCTCCATCTTCTCCTGTGCAGCCAAAAGAGAACCGGACCTCCCAGGATGTGGGCTTCTGGGAGGAGGACAAAGACGACGACGCTGAAGATCTGAGTGCCGAGGACATCATCAAGAGGAATCGCTATTACGAAGACGAGGATGACGACGAGGACTCTATAGTGTAGGACTTTCACATCCAAACCCCACAAAACATCTTCCTGTTTCATTGTCAGCTCTAGGTGGATCAGTAATTGAGCTTTGCCTGACTTTATGAGTCTATGTACACATTTTAATGTTTTGTTTTACATATTAAAAATTTCTTCTTCTAAAAATGCCTTATAAATGGCTATACTGAAAGATAAACCTCTTAAAATTTATCATTGGAGCTTTAAGCTCGTCTTTTAAGACGAGGTCGTCTTTGTGCCCTTTTAAAATGGAGGAAAGTCCTAAAAGTCAGATAAATGAT
Organism: Garcialebias charrua; assembly: GCA_038048925.1. NCBI lineage: Eukaryota > Metazoa > Chordata > Actinopteri > Cyprinodontiformes > Rivulidae > Garcialebias > Garcialebias charrua. The sequence continues at coordinate 150,989 of JBBPBX010000008.1, read as the reverse complement.
TAAGTTTAGGATTTGATCTCTGCTGTAAACAAATGGATCTGAGTGTTGTCCTCTCAGGGATGAAACAGTCGTTTGTGTTGTCCTCTGGTGTCCATGCCTTTGTTGTGGGTCTTCACACCACTGCTCTCTGCTTTGATTATAAAAAGTGTTTTAGAATCGTGTTTTATTTTATTTCTAGTAATGTGCTGAAGTCAGGACGCCTCCGGTTTTGACTGTGATCAGTCACTTTTATGTATTGTAACATCTGCAGCTTTTGTAAAATGATCACATGAAAAACTTTGAATAGTTTCCACAATAAGACTGTTTAGATTTTTCCCTGGGGCCTTCCAAGTCTTAAACATCATAATCCAGATTGTAGTTCAAGTGATGTTGTGTTTTATGTGTCATGGAAATTGATTTTGTGTGATTTGCCTATTAAAATTTTGAATTCATACCCTGTTGGTTAGGTTCACTATGTAATTTCTGTAGCACGCTGGGACTTAGAAAAATTTTCATCAGGTAAAAGCATTTTGCTCCCTCCCCTCAGAGCCATATATGACTCTGATGCCTGGTACCCACTGCCCCCGGTTTCGGGCGGCTGAAGCGGCCGGTTTACATTCAAAGTCTATTGAGGAGACGCGTCGAGTCACGGCAAACCAGGAAGCGGCGCGATTCGAGTGATCGAAGCGGCGCGGCGGCAGCCTGCACACGCACGCGCGCGTCGGCGTCGAACTGCCAACGCCATAAAATTCCATCTCTGGAGGCTCGACGCGTCCAGCAAACAGTGGGGAGAGCCTCTGCTATCTGATTACACAACCACAACGGGACTTTTTTTTTACTTTTTAAACTTACCGGATCCAGCCTCCATGAATTGGACCCAAACTCCGGTAAGAAACGTGGCATTTTTACAGTTGCTGCTGACAGGCTGCTGTCCTCTCCAGTGTAGATCACCCCAAACATTAAAAAAAAGTTTTAATCTCATCGAAGACCGTCGGAGGTGCAGTTAACACAACAACTGAACCCGGAAAACGAGCTACACCTCCTCCCTCTGCTACCCCCTAGTGTACGTCATCAGACGGCCTTCAGTGGCAGTGGGACCCTGTCAAACGGCCAAAAGGGGGCGGCAGGCGCGTTTCGAGTTGTGCAGTGGGGACCAGGCATGAGGAGGAGCCACATCCGTTCTCTGTTGAACTTGAGTTCTGCAGCTCCGCCCCCTGCTGTGTGTCCGCTCGGAGCGCTTCAATATTCTGTGATCATATGTTAAAAAAACTTTCTAAAAAATATAATAAAACCATGAATCACTCGTCCAACAACACAAAAACCAGCATAAATCAGAGTTTCACGTAGCAACGTTGGACATGATTTAATTCGCTCGTGACTTCCTCGTTTCTGTCAGTGCAGGTCTAGAATTTCTGGAATGCTCCACCTCTGCATGTCCTGTCTGCGCTGTGAAGTTCTGTGATTATATGTTAAAAAAACTTTCTAAAAAATATAATAAAACCATGAATCACTCGTCCTACAACACAAAAACCAGCAGAAATCAGCAGAGCTTCACGAAGCAACGTTGGACATGATTTAATTCGCTCGTGACTTCCTCGTTTCTGTCAGTGAAGGATGAAGCGATCACTTGACTTTTGGCAAAAAACAAAATAAAAGTCCAGCTCTGGGATGAAGAAGGGATATTTAATACATTTGTGTCACATACAAATCAGTCCTGCATCGCTTTGCAATCCTTTGAATGAGAACGTGCGCAGCGCTGGGGCTGGGACAGGCGGGGGCGTGGGTTGGGGCGTGACAAACAACTCTGTTTTTATTGGCTGGTCATTGTCCGGGTCACTCTGTGTTTTCAGTGTTTTTATAAATGCTGATAGAGAAGCAAGGGGACTATAGTTTTTTTCAGAGATTACTTTGTCTAACATCACTCTGTCAGTAGATAGTGACAGAGTGAAGAAATATGTTAAAAAATATATTGTTTAAAAAGTTAGACTACATTACAAAGTTACATAGTGCAGCTTTGAATGAATTCATTTTTTTTTCATTCAATCTTTATTTAGGCAGGTTAATCTCATTGAGCCTCGAGGACTCATTTACAAGAGGGACCTGTCTACAAACTAAAGAATGATGACAACAGCAAAAGTAGAATTTCCTTAAACAATCAACAATAGACAAACAGAAGAGAGAAATACAGATTTTTTTAACAAGTTAAAACAAAGATCAAAGTAGCAAAACAGACAGATTATAAGGTAGATGTAGAAAATCAAAAACAGGAACATGTCTGCATTGGTTTTTGCCAGGATTCCAACAGATTCTTAAAGCCATTTAGAGAGGTCAAGGTCGAGAGCTTCAGATCTTTTTGTAAGATATTCCAGGAAGCAGGAGCAGAGTAGAAGGCCCTTTTGCCAAGTTCAGTCCTCACTGACCGAACACTGCAGGTAATCATGTCCTGAGAGTGCACGCTGTAGCTGCACTCACACAGAGACATGTAGGAGGAGATGTATGAAGGCAGCAGACCAAGAAGTGATTTAAAGATGAAAATGTACCAGTGGAAGAGTCTGCGTGAGGTTAATGATGTCCAGTTAACCAGTGAATACAGGGTGCAGTGGTGGGTATGATAATCACAGCCAGTTATGAATCTTAGTGCACCATGATAGACAACATCCGCAGGGTGCTTGTAGGAGCATTCATGTAGATAATGTCACCGTAATTAATGGAAGGAAGGAAAGTCACAGATACAAGGTGTCTCCTAGCATTCAGAGTTGGACATGATCTGTTTCTGAAAAAGAAACCCAGTTTAACTTTCAGTTTCTTCACTAGGTTTTCCACGTGGAGTTTAAAAGAGAGATGCAAATCGACCAGGATACCCAAATGTTTATAGGAATCAACAAACAATAGGGACACCATTTGAGGATAAAATCAGGAAGAACTGCCGGGACAGACTTCCTATTTGAAAAAAAAAAACATCCCTTTGGTTTTATCAGCATTTAGGACAAGTTTGAGACGGAACAAATCTGACTGGATGATGTCAAAAGCAGATTGCAGTAACTGGAAAGCCTTAGCTACTGTTTTAGCTCGGCAGTAAACAACTGTATCATCAGCATAGAAATGTAAGGATGCATCAGGGATGCTCTGACCTACATTACCTATGTAGATTGTAAAGAGGGTTGGTCCTAAGACTGAGCCTTGTGGTACACCATTTTTAACTGTTAAATAACTGGAAGAAGTACCGTTATGTTGAACACATTGCCTCCGATCGGAAAGATGGTTAGAAAACCAACCAATGGTGTGATCTGAGAGCTTATGACACAGGATGTTATGATCCAGTGTCAAAAGATTTAGACAGGTCTAAGAAAAGTGCAGCACAATACTGTAATCCTTAGCGTCCAATGCTTCAACGTCATTAAGAACCTTCAGTAAAGCAGTCGTTGTGCTGTGTTGTTTCCTGAAACCAGATTGATGGAGAGGTAAGATGTTAAATGAGTCCAGATAATTTTTGATCTGAGAGTTTATCAGTTTTTCTAGAATCTTGGCTAAAATGCAGAGTTTAGAGATCAGTCGATAGTTGTTCAATGATGTGGGGTCACCTCCCTTCAGCAAAGGAAGAACAAAGGCTGTTTTACAAGCATCCGGAATGGAGTTTTGGCTTAAGGATTAAAGATGCGAGACACAGGGACTGTGAAATTTACTATTGTGCTTAGTTTTTATTTTAAAATCACTGACAGTAAGATAATGTTTATTCTTCACTTCTAAGGAACAGACGAGTGTCTCTGGTGCTGATCTTTATCAGTTAGATCAGTTTGATTTCAGAGAATTTTGTTTTTGTGTTGCAAAACCTGAAGGAAAGAAAAGTAAATCAGAGCAGTAGGTTTTGATATTAATTTATTAACATTTTTGGCATAATTGCTTTAATGTACAAAGAATAGTCTAGCAGAAAAACAAAAATACATGAAAGAATCTGTGAGCGCAGTATAAACAAGACGCAAAAGGTCCAAAGGATCATTCCTCGTTTACAAGAAGTGTCACCAAAAGTGAACAATAAAAGAAAACTAAATTAAATAAACCGTGAATATACTTACAGTAAGGCTGATGTGACTGTACACTTAAGTGCTCTCAGCACACAAACTAGCAGCAACTCGTCATGAAACCAACCAGAAAATAAAATATTTGCAGAAAGGAAAACTAGATATCACAACAGGGTTATTAAATAAACATTCCTGAAGGTTTGGAGCCCAACACGGATCAGACAACGTGTCTTTGGTTCTTTGCACCGTCCAACATTTGCATGACCAGTATTCGATTTTAATATCGACTGGGTTTTTAGATCCAATGTTTTGGAAAATAAAAGACAAATGTTTCACACCATTAGCTATTTGGATCCTGTGTACTCGTTTACAACATTTGCTTTCTATTTTTAAATATATGAAAAACGAACGGTCATGATTAACAGATTATTGCATTTTTATGGAATAGAACATGTAAAATGCAAAGAAAAAAATGCAAATTTGCACACGTGAACAGACACATACCGTATTTTTCATACTATAAGGCACACAAAGTACTTTAATTTTCTCAAAAATCGCCAGTGAGCTTTATGTATTAATTCTGGTTGTGCTTACTGACCTCGAACCACTTATGTGGTTATTGTGAATGAGTTGAATAAAGTTTGACTTATCTGTTTTGCTTAATGTACCTTATCCGGTGTGCCTTATAGTCTGAGAAATACGGTAATTGGGCTCAGAATCTTTAGTGTTTTTCTGAATGAATGATATGCAAGTAAATTTTTGGTTTAAAAAAAATAGATTGTCAGCAGTCGTAGCTGGAAATAGTGGCTATAAAAAGACAACACTACATGAACAAGTTTTGGCAATTAAGTTGAATTGAAAACAAATGGGGGGTGAAAAATCCCAATGGTAAACTTAAAATTAAATAATTAAAATTTGGCTTTTAAGTATTCCTGAGCAGCACGTAATCAGTATGGCTTCTTTTTCAACACAAAGACCTTCAACCAGATACTTTTAACTAAAAAGGAATAAAGTTTCACAATGTCTAGCCCTTAATTTTTGTCCTGACAACAATTATAAACTGTTTTCTAACATCGGTGTGAATATTTTGAAATCCTGGTTCTCAAAACGCTCTGAGGTTAGCATCGATTTTTAGATTTATAAACAGAATTTAGACTTTTTCTTCCTATATCTCGGCTAAACTTTGAAATACGAGAACAAAGAAACCGTGTGAAGTTTTACTGAACAACCAAATACTGTATTTATATAATTTTTTAAAACGAGTAAAACTAAAGGATCTAATGCCGTCGCCTCGGCTTGAATCTTTCTGAAAATGAGAAGCGCACATCAACAGATGTCGACTGAAACTAAATAAAAGAACCCAAAAGAAAATTCACTGTAATGTTTCACGTCCATCTGCTACTGCCGTGGTGTTTAGCAAATCTAAATGCTTGAATGATTATTGCTATTAACTGTTCAAACAGACAAAGAAATTAAAAACGTGACTATAACCGCACAGCGTTCAGCTCGAGTGATCAAGACATTCCTGATTCTGAGATCTGGTTTCATCCTCGCAGTGAAGTGGACAAAAGATCCACGTTCTACTGACAGGTGGGTTTAAAATATTTTAAACTAAAAGGTCTTTACAGCATCAAAATAGTTCAAGATAAGAAAATGATTAAAAAAACGTCTTCTATAATTGTCGCTACTCTATTTTTCTTGATGAAACCGTTTCCTCAAATGAAGTCGCTTCACATCCGAGCACCGGCCCACACGTCCAGAACCACAACAGCCTCTGCTGCAGCGCTCCGACCACTGAGTGTCAGTAACGCTCCATCAGTCGGGGCTCAGCAGCTGAAAGTCTGAACGCAACACACCAGCTGATTTTTATTACTGCTCACCCTGAACAGGATCCATTTATAACCTGAGGTCTGCTCTATCTGAACTCTTACATTCATTACTCAGGTGAGACGTTTTTTTTTTTGGCATTTTAACAAACTTCCTGCTGTGGTTTAATTGCCACAATAACATTTAACATTTAAAAACCTAACATGTTTTATACAGTAAGTAAAATCAATTGAGGACAAAGCACATTTTTGGCACACAGAACATTTTGATCAGTCTTCGAAACACGGTTTGCCAGCATGTTCAGTGATTTTTATACAATAAAAGGAGCCATCCTCCAGCTTCGTGTCAAAGTGATGCTTTGGGGCTTTTTCATGCGAGGGGATTATTTATTGTCCCGTCATCGTTCATCCTTTTCTGGTTTGACCAAATCAGCCGCTGAGGGGTTGCAGGTCCACCCTCACCTTCTCCCCAGTGCTCATCATACCAATAGTGGGATAGAAACCTGCTGCTGGTAAGGCCACTTCTTTCCTTCCCACCACCTTTCCGTTCCGAGTGAAAAACACCTGTTCCAAGATAGAAGTGGAAAAATAAAAGAGTGAAATTTTGCATCAATTAGACCAATTTAATTCTGATTAGTACTCTGATGCATGCTCAATAATCCAGGTAGAAAAATCCAAAAAAGCTAAGTCTGGTCCTCTGGACATTCAAAAAACAAAACAAAACAAACTGTAGAAACGTTTCATCTTTCGTCCAAAAGACTTCCTCAGTCTGAGAAGCTGTATTCAGCTCAGTCTTATAAATAGCACCCTCCCACAGTGGATCAACCAGTTGGCTGATGACAGCCGAAACCAGCTGCTCACATGATCAAGGAGGACCATCAGCCTAACGATGGATCGTTAACACCCTGATGGTTGTTTGCTATTCACAGAGGGCTGAGTGATACTAGCAATAACAGCATTGTAAGAGGGGGACAGTTGAACCCGGAGGCCTCCACCTCTGTTTAATGATGGACGGTTTCTTTTCACAAAGATGGCCTCCTTTACTCCTCTCTCAAACCATCGTTCCTCTCTATCAAGGATGTGAACATCTTCATCCCTGAAAGAGTGACCGCTGGCCTGGAGATGAGTGTAGACCGCAGAGTCCTGACCTGATGATGTTGATCTTCTGTGCTGGGCCATCCTTTTGGCCAGTGGCTGTTTAGTTTCCCCGATATAAGACTGATCACAGCCCTCCTGACACTGAACAGCATACACAATATTACTCTGTTTGTGCCGGGGGACTGGATCTTTGGGATGAACCAGTCTTTGCCGTAATGTATTTTGAGGTTTAAAAGCCACTGGGACGTTGTGTTTAGAAAATAAACGTCTCAATGTCTCTGAAACCCCCGCAACATACGGAATGACCACTGGTCTGGGTCTGGGTTCCTTCTTTTCACCTGATGGCTGGCTGGAGTCCTGTTTGGGTTTCTTCTCTGCTTTCAGGAAGGCCCAGTTAGGATATCCACATTTCTCTAGAGCCTGTTTTGTGTGTGATTTCTCCTTCTGTCTGGCTGCTGAGTTAGTGGGGACGCTGTCTGCTCTGTGGTACAGAGTCCTGATGACTCCTAACTTGTGCTCCAGAGGGTGATGGGAGTCAAACTGTAAATACTGGTCTGTGTGTGTGGGTTTGCGGTACACCTCAGTTTGCAAATTTCCTCTATCAGAAACTGAGACCTCACAGTCCAAGAAAGCCAACCTGCCATTTTTTACATCTTCTCGTGTGAACTTGATATATTTATCCACAGAGTTGATGTGATCAGTGAAATGTTGGACTTCCTGAGATTTAATTTTAACCCAGGTGTCATCAACATACCTGAACCAATGACTTGGTGGTCTCCCTGAAAGGATGTCAAGGCTCTCTTTTCTACCTCCTCCATGTACAGGTTGGCAACAATAGGAGAAACTGGAGACCCCATAGCACATCCATGTTTCTGCCTATAATATTGCTCCCCATATGTGAAGTAGGTTGACTGCAGGCACAGTTTCAAGAGTTGACACAGTTGCTCTGTGGAAAGCGTGGTTCTGCTGTTCAGAGTGGTGTCTGATTTTAACCTTAAACAGACCACCTCTACTGCTTCATCAACAGGAATGCACGTAAAGAGTGATGTAACATCAAAAGAGACCATTGTTTCATCAGTCTCCATGATGACATCCCTCACCTTATCCACAAAGTCCATGGTGTTCTGTATGTGGTGTTCTGAGCTGCCAAGTAAAGGGATGAGTACAGATGCCAGATACAGTATTTGGAAACTAATTCTAATTAGGGTTTCAAAATGCCAGGAATTTTAAATAATGGAAACATTCTATGAGAATAATGAAGAATTAACCTGGAATTAAAAATATTGATGGCTAGCTCTTAACTTTAAATGTAGCTGAGGACATTTATTTTAGCATAATTTGGTTAAAACGTCCAGATTTCATTGCTGTGTCGTGCAATGAGGTACCACGCTCTAACAAAAGAGAAACCGTCACCTGGACGTGCAGGGGCAGACATGTAAAAAGTTTACTTCAGAATTATATTTAGTTTTGTTGTGAAATACAATTTACTCTTTTTTTTGTGTTGATTTTATGTAGATAAAATGATAAAAATAAAAAAAATGATCAAACATGTAAAAAGTTCGTTCAGAGTTGTGCGCATGAAATGTAACATTTTCTGTACGTAAATTTAAACAACCAAATTAATTGTTGCGATACTTAAATGACTGATTTTTATGATGGAGCTTTAGGGCCACGCAAAGAAAAAAAAAAGGAAAAAAAACATTACGAGAAAAAAGGTAATAATATTATGAGAATAAACTTGAAATATTATGAGAATAGGCTGGAAAACCTGGATTCTATCTGGCAACACTGCCTGGTGATGAGAGGCTGAGGTTGAGGACAGGTGAGAGCTGTGCTGCATTTTACATGGCAGGAGACAGGTAAGCCAAATAAATGCAAATAAATGTGATTGAATTCAGGTAAGACAAACCAAAATATATTAAATTAAATCAACATCTAATGTTTTGATTAAACATTTGTGTATTTTTTTTAAAAATACATTTAAAAAAAAAAAAAAACTGTTCATATTAACCTCTGCCTGTTGATTCAAAAATCTGGACGAGGAG
>JBBPBX010000008.1:110150-141707 GCA_038048925.1 Garcialebias charrua | reverse complement strand
AAAAAAAGAAATATTATGAGAATAAACTTGTAATAAGTCATGGGTCAGCTCGCGCCCTCTGTGGACCATAGACATATATATGTAGATGCGTTGTTGAGCGCTGAATCCTAGGAGCATGTCGCCGCCATTTTGAATGTGGCAAAAGTGAAGCAATAGAAGATGTCTCATTCATTCACAGTGAAAACACGGAAAAAGATGAACAAGACTGTTCTTTTCCCAAGTTTATAACTTACACACACACAGACTGCACATACCGTACTTTCCGGCCTTTAAGTCGCTCCGCCCTATATGTCGCATCAGTCCAATTATGTCCAATAAAGTGTAAAAATCCATAAACGATACGTCGCATCTATTATGCGTCACCGCTGACACGTTGCGTATGTTACGCGTAACGGCAAATGGCCACAGGAGCATGCACGGTAGGACTTTAACAAGATTAACACTTAAAAACAATTATTTGTTTGCTGAAAATTATAGCAAAGATGCGTCTGAGCTGAACTTTTCCTTAATAAATGCACTAATGGTCAAATCAGCTGAATTAAAAAAATATAGTTTCGCTACGTCGGTGCTGCTAAGCGTGCATGCGCAGCAAGCGGATACGGTTACGGTAATTTATTTAAAATTTAACAAGATAAACAGCTAAAAAATATATTTGTTTGCTGACATTATAGTAAAAGTGTTTCTGAGCTTAACTTTTCCTTAATAAATTCACATACATACACACATACATACACAATTACACACACACACACACACACACACACACACACACACACACACACACACACACACATACATACATGGTTTAGTGCTTACCTATAACCTAAATATTTAAGGAATAATAATTTTTAATAATCATGTTAAAAGTTACAAATGTTGTCTTTGATGTCTGTTTTCCAGATATTAGTTTGTGTGATTGACAGGCATTAACTTCAAACACTTTGTAGAACGGTGTTTATGAAGTTCAGTTAATTTCCTTGTATAAGTTGACCGGCAGTTCTTCCACATTCAATATGGCGGACGCTCCGACCAAGTACTGTTTATCTTGTTAACTTGTCTCGCTACATCGTCCGGCCAGCCTGCTCAACGAGGCGTCTAGGTTAGGGATGCACAATATTATAGTCATGGTATCGGCCGATATTAGCGTTAATGTTAAATATCAAAATAACTCACCAATATAAAAGACGCTGTTTTTGTAAGACAACACAGTGACAATGATGCCTGCAGCGGCAGCACAACACGATGACGTCACACATGCCTACCTGATCTGATCACGGCAGAGAGGAAGAAGTCAAAATGTCGGAGGTGTGGAAGTTATTTTTTTCATTGAGGATATTGGATTCTGAAGATTTTTGGACTACGTTGTCTCGCTACATCGTCCCCAGTCAGAGATAATGTATTTTTCTGACGTAACGAGTTACAAGCCGTCATTTCCGACGTCATTGAGAAGCTAATAGCCAATAGCACTTGGGTGAGTTTTACCACAGACATTTGGACGTCGTGTTAGCCCCGTTAGCATGATTAGTCTTATGGCACAATGGATAGATAAAAACTTTAACTTAAAAAATCTGTCCTTCATGCACAGGAGTGCAGAGGATCCCACACTGCAGCTAGGAACCTGGAACAAGCCTCCACAAGTGAGACAGCATCGCAGGTGACTAATGCTAATAAATAACATTTAACACTTTTCATTTAATATAAGTTAAAGTGCTATGCATATTATATGGCTGTTACTGAATATATGTCCCCAGCTCTTGCAGCTGTTACACAATTTTTGTAGCAAATAAGCCTAAATAAGAGGCTATGTTCTGACAAAGGAAAGTACCGTATATAAAAATATCGGTATTGGTATTGATTACCGGCCAAATAAGTTTTAGCATATCAGCCAAAAATCCAATATTGTGCATCCCTAGTCTATGTATTTATGTCTATATTGTGGACAGCCTCCAATGCAAGTCACTGCATTTATGAAGTAGTCCGCGATCACTTTTGTGTCACTGTTTGTGAAATAGGTCTCCATCCACATTATGTCATAACTAAATCCGTCAATGCAGCAACACCATACAGCTTCAATTTATCATAATCATTTTACCGCAATTGTAAGACTGCTTTTTCGTTCATAATGTAATTTTTTTTTTTATTACTGTATTATTCGTAGCCTGGTCCTAAAACTCCATCGTAGATTTTTGTTTAGCTTCTTATGAAAAAGAACGTCAGATAATGTGAACATTTTGTACATTTAATAAAAGACTAAAACAAAAACAAAAAACGACTAAAAAGGTTGAAAAGCCATTGTTCTCTGAGAGTTGTGGCTGTGACAGTGATGTCATCAGTGATGTAATGCCACGGAAATTAGATAATTGAATTTGTTACTCTTATGAACTTTGGGTAAACATTATTTCCCTGACATTATCTGTATTATGATCAAACAAAACGTTGACATTTTTGTTTGGACTGCACAAAATTTCCAGTTTCTTTCCATGAATTCCTAATCTATCACAAAATGTTTTCAGTTTGGAATATTTCCCACATTCCCCTGCTCCTTCCATAAAAAAAAAACTTGTGGAAAATTTCCTTTGCAACTCAAATTTTGGTCATATGAGCCAGTCAGTCTTAGAATGAAATTATTTCTACAAACTGACATTGCTCTTTCTGCAACAAGTAAGATTTTAAAAGTAATCTTTCCACAAAACCCAACTTCAGATCTGCACTTTAAACAACAGTTACATTGAGATCTGCATTGTAACGGTATCTCACCATGACCTTCCTCCCCTCCAAATCTTCTCCCTCCTCCTCTTCCTCCTCCTCATCGTCATTGTTTGCATACAAGTCATTCTGAACCTCGCTGGGCTTAGGAACCACGTCCAGCTCCCAGTCGTCTCCGTCATCTGAAAGAAGCCAGCGAAGAAACAAGGAGTCAGTGGGCTCATGTCGAAAAGGGAAACTTAAAAAAAGCAGGAAACAATATGGAGGCGTTCGTCTGCACCATCAAGGTTGAAGTCACGTGGAAACATGATCCCACAGCCCATGACGTCCCCCGCAAAACACCGAGGTCCAAAAGGGTCCCCGACCCCACTTCCATGGAACAACTTTCCATCGTCTGCAAAACATGAGGAAGCAGGTTAGACGCTTATCTTTTACCATCAGTGTGTGAAGATAGAAAATTAAAGCAGCATCTACAAACAAACATATTTCCACCCTCATCTAACGATCACTGGGTTTCAGCTCAGCTGATCTGCATAACGCCAAAATTACACTACACGCGGTCCGCTCCGCTCCGCAGGTCGCAGCTGAGCGTCTCAAACTCCAATGTCCACTTCCTCCGCTCCGCTCAGGTCCGCCTGCATGCGCCGCTCCGAGACGCATGCGCGGGATTTGCGAGATCGCGCGATAAATCAAGTGATAAATAAGTAAGTCAGAACAAAACAATTCATTCGGTGGAAGAAGGAGAACAACAGTAGAGACTGCTGCCTTGATCTTCTCTCGTAAATGAGCGACAGGACATGGTTTGAGCAACAGGAAGTGAGGTATTACATTTTCAGAATAAAATACTTTATTTATTTATTTCTTGTATTGCGTTTGTAGGCGTAGTCATAAATGATAGTTTGAAAGCATTTTTGTACAAATAAATCCGTATAGAGCTAGGATTAAGTCCGCCCGTGGTGATTTTATTTTGTAAATACGGAAGTTGTGCTCGTTCCTTTTCCTGTTGGTGCCTCCGCACAGCTCCGGCGTCCGGCAGAAATAGAAAAATTTCTAATTTTGACGGACTGCCGTCCGCTCTCCGCAGCTCGCCGCCGCCGTGCGGAGCCAGTGTAAATTCTGTCATTGATTATAATGGGTGCGTATTTGCTGCGGAGGTCGGACCGGAGCGGGGCGGAGCCGTAACGCGTGTGGTGTAATTTTGGCGTGAATCAGACTTCAGAGGGGAATGTGAGCTGCTTCAGAAATGTTATGCAGAAACTGTACAGGACAAGCCTCAACTATTAGCACTACAGAGATAACTAGGCCTGTCACGATAACAAGTTTTGCTGGGCGATTAATTGTCTCAGAAATTATTGCGATAAACTATAATATTGTTTGAAATTTGACTATTAGTAATTATTGTCAAATTTCAAACAGAAATGGTTGTTAATTTATTTTGAGTGTAGTACCTTTTTTTAACCACTGAATGGCCATATAAGACTGTTTGAGTAGGATGGTTAGTGAGAGAGCAGCGTCTCTTTAAGAAAAATGGGAGGGAGGCCCCTTGACGTGACATGGGCTGTTTCTCTTTGGTTCTCAAAATGGCGGACGGTTTGTGTGGTTTGAGCTCTTTAGCATAAAGAGATCCTTTAGATCTTTTTTCCAACATTTTACTGCTCCTTTCACATTTTGTTCTGGTTCAGCTTCTTTCAGCTTTCTTCTGCAAATGTAAAAGTTTTTTCAGCTACTTTCAGCAGTTTTTTTCCCCCCAACTTTTTTTAATCCTTTCAGATTCTTTCTGCAGTCTACATTTGCTTCTTTTAACTTCTTTCTGCTAATTTTAGCTTGTTATGCTCCTTTCAGCTTATTTCTGCAAGTTTCAGCTTTTTCTATTTAATCTACTTTATAGCTGTTTTTATGCCAATTTTAGCTTTTTTCAAATAATTTCCAATTTTTTGTGCCCATTTTTGCTTCTTTCAGCCTACATGGGCAAACGTGTTCTGCTTTCCTATGCTAATGTAAGCTTGTTCAACCTTTATTCAGCTAGCAGCTAATTTCTGCTACTTTCAGCCTAATTAACTTTTTTCTGCTAATTTCAGCTTGTTATGCTCCTTTCAGCTTACCGTATTTTCCGGTGTATAGGTCGCACCTTTTTGTAGTTTTTTTTCAAGGCCTGCGACCTATACTCAGGTGCAACCTACTATATATGGCTTGTTATCACTTTCGGTGAAACAAATTTTTAAATCCAGCTCATTTCACAATTACGTTCATTTATTAAGGAAAAGTTCAGCTCAGACATATATTTGCTATAATTTTTATCAAACAAATAATTGTTTTTAAGTGTTAATCTTCTTAAAAGCCTTGCTGTGCGCTCCTGTGGCAGACATTTGCAGCAGAGCTAAACGTAGGTGCGACCTATACACCAGTGCGACCTATCTAGGGATTTTTCCAATCTATTGGTGATAATTGGACAATGCGACCTATACACCAGTGCGACCTATACACCAGAAAATACTGCATTTCTGCTATTTCAGCAACTACAGTATTTAGCTGTTTTGTGCTAAATTTAGCCTTTTCAGCTAATGCAATTCAGTTTACCTAGTGCCATATCACAATAAAGTTGTCTCAGGGCACTTTACAGGAACATACACATACTGTACATAGAAAAGCCAATTTATCTAAGGAATTCCAATTTTTTTTAAATTTATTTCAGCTCCTTGTACTTCCTTCTGGTAATTCAATCTTTCTGCTTTTTCACCCACTTTTCACAAATTTGTTGCTAATTTCAGCTTTTTCAGCTTATTTCCTAATTTTTGTACTAATTTCTGCTTACGGTTATTCAGCAGATATGCGTTCTTTCTGCTTTCTTCTGCTAACTTGGGCTTTTTCTTCCATTTCAGGATGTTTTTAGATAATTTCAGCTGTTTTTCAACAAGTTTTTCTGCAATAAGCATTTACACTGCATTTTTGCAGGAAATGCAATTTCTCTAGTTTTCAGAGTCAGTTTTCAAAGCTTTTCAACATCATTTAGCAGATTTTCCCCTAACCTTTACATATTTTTCTGTTGTCTGCTCAAACATTCAAGTTGGGAGAGCTTTGTTATGTTTTCACATCGAGTCATACGGCCTTTTGCTCAAACTTGCTGCTGGAATCAGAACGGGACAACTGCAGGATGAAGAAAACGGAGGTCCAGGGTAAAAAAACACAGTTGAAGCTTTTTTCAAGGTAATCATAGCATACTAATTACAACGGTTATGAGCACAGTATGATTCCAAGCTATTAATGTTGTTTTAGTCAGATTTTTTTTCAGACTCGACTACAGAAATTGTTCTACACCCACAGTTACCGTATTATCAACAGTCTGAGCAAACAGGAATCAATCAGAGACAGGAAGAGGTGAATGAACTGCCGCCTCGATGAAAAACAATGCCACGCTGGTCATACTGAACTATTTACCCAACTGGCCAGTTTTCACAAGTCCTCCTGGTTATGTTTACATCCCTCTTGTTGCTAATCAACCAAATGCACGTGATGTCATCCACGGGCAAAACTCTCTTGCTTCGGTATCCAGGGGTTTCAAGTGTTAAGAACTGATACAGCTTCCTTACAGAAACGGTTCTTGCATCTAAAAACCTACAGATAATGACCGGACTCGAACATTATTTACCTGCATGATAAGCTATGGATCCTCTGCTCCAACCTGGATGTCTGTTTTTTGGATAGTCCTGAAAATCAAAAAAAGAAGTTAGTTGATGGAACAAACTACGCCCACTCACAAAAACAAAAAGCACCCAGGAAGAGCAATCCAGTTTTGGTATGGTGTGGTGCATGTGCAGACCATAGATGGGTTTGTGTTTGCAAAGAGCTGGGACATCTAACACAGATAGTGTGATGGTGTTATCAGGCAGCTACTGGAACTTCCAACGGTTAAAACAGTGAGTGAAGGTCAGCAGAAACAGAAAATGTATGTAGACTCAGACAGCACTAGCAGCACTTGACATAATCAGACAGGCATCATTGTAGGATTGTGCTGTGAAAACAATTACCAAGCATCTGCAGCTTGACGATGGTACTACTGGGTGCACGAGCTAGCCACGCAACGCACTCCAAACAGGAAGTTGATTCATTTTCTGTTCTGTAACTGCGACGTGATGACATCACTACGAATACTCAACGTGAAATAAAAAACTCAATAGATGTCCTAGGAATCGATGTGTAAATTACTCGAGTAGTCCATTAAAGCCCTACGGTAAACATAGACGTTTAACAACCCATTAAAATACAATAAAATGCAGGAAATCGCATCTACTTTATTCAAAATTTTCTGGAGGAGGACCCTCAGACCACCCCCCTGCCCACTATTTGCGTTCCGGCATTGGTCGTTTACAAATTAAACCCTGGCTATCATTAACACTTGAGAAGAGACGGCTGCACTTGGAGTGGTGCCGTAACTTGGAGTCATGAACTGATGAGTGGAATTGAAACATCTTTTGTCAGTGACTATGCTTCACAATAATAATCAAAGATTATTGGATGTCCTCTGTCACTACATTAGCGATCTGCAAAGTATCTATTCTGAGGGCGTTTTCATTGTTGTTGGGGACTTCAACCAGGCCAATATGAGGAATGTTCTCCCTAATTTTTACTAACACGTGGACTTTGAAACCAGGGGTGACAATGTACTGGACCCTGCATACACAAACATTAAAGCAGCATTCAATGTAGCCCCCAGCCCCCACCTAGGCTCATCAGACCACATTTATGTTATGTTAACACCACTGAAGGAGTGTGCAGAACAACTGATGCATGTCTTTAAAGACATATTTAACATCTCCCTGCATCAATAATAATAATAATAATGAATTTAATTTATAACGCACTTTTCATTAATGAAAATCTCAAAGTGCTACAAGGTGCAACAGAATTAAATGTCAATAAAACAAATAATAAAACAATTAAAATCAATAACAGTATCAGCTAAGATCAAAAGTAGAATCATGAGGAGGTAGAGTATGCTCGGTTGAAAAGAAAGGTCTTCAAGCCGCTCTTAAAGTCAACCACAGACTGTGGGGCTCTCAGACAGTCAGGAAGAGAGTTCCACAGGCGGGGGGCAGCCACACTGAAAGCCCGGTCTCCCATGGTCCTTAATTTGGTTCTCGGAATGTGAAGGAGATTACTGTTCTGTGACCGCAGCGAACGGGTGGATGAGTATGGAATAAGAATATCCTTCAGATAATCTGGTGAAGTTCCGTGTAAGCATTGATGTGTAATGAGAGCAGTTTTGTACTGAATTCTGTAGGCGACAGGAAGCCAATGAAGGTTATGGAGAATGGGCGTAATATGTTCAAATTTACGAACTCTCAACAAGATCCTTGCTGCACTGTTTTGAATATATTGAAGTTTCTGAAGGTTTTTGCCAGGGATTCCAATAAACAGGGAGTTGCAGTAGTCGAGCCTGGAGGAGACAAAAGCATGGACGAGCTTCTCAGCATCGGAAAAAGTTAGGGATGGGCGAAGTCTGGAGATGTTTCGAAGATGGAAGAAGCAAGTTTTAAACAGATGCTTAATGTGATTTTCAAATGTAAGATTGGAGTCCATTTTTATTCCAAGATTAGTAACAGAGGTGGAGAGGGGGATGTCTTGTCCAGAAAAGGAAAGTGTTGTTATAGGAGATGTTTGTACCTGGTGAGGGGTGCCAATCAGTATGGCCTCAGTCTTGGAGCAGTTTAATTGAAGAAAGTTCTGATTCATCCATGCCCTAATTGCCTCCAGGCAGGCAGAGAGGGCAGTGAGTGAAGATGGAGATGACAAGGTGGAAGATGAGGATGCTCCAGTCCTGATGTAAAGCTGTGTATCGTCGGCATAACAGTGAAAAGAAATGTTGAACTGATTAATAATTTGACCTAAAGGCAGCATGTAAAGGGCTGTTGCACCATCCTGCTACAAAGCTTCTGCAATCATCCCAGTTCTTAAAAAACCAACAGTAACAACTTTGAATGGCTATCGTCCAGTAGCACTTACACCCATAATCATGAAGTGCTTTGAAAGACCGGTCAAAGGTCACATCACCTCCATCCTCCCCTCTTCATTTGATCCATTACAATTTGCATATCATCCAAAATCGTTCCACTGAGGATGCCATATCCACTGCACTCCACCTGACCTTGAGACACCTGGAAAATAAGAATGTATTTGTCCAGATGCTGTTTGTGGATTTTAGCTCAGCATTCAATACTATAATCCCACAGCATCTCAACAACAAACTGGGCCAACTTGGACTGCCCACTCCCCTGCAAAACTGGATACTGTACTGGACTTTTTAACTGACATGCCGCAATATGTATGGGGTGGAAACAACAGGTCAGACACAATTATGCTGCACACAGGCTCTCCTCAGGGATGTGTTCTCAGCCCCCTACTTTACACCTTGATGACCAAGTACAGCCAAGTACAACACAAATCACATCATATGCGGATGATACAACATTGGTGGGTCTCATCCAGGACGATGAAGAAATGTACTACAGAGAGGAGGTGAAACTTTTTGTAGAATGGTGCAGCAACAACAACCTGCTTCTGAATGTCGGGAAACCAAATAACTGGTGATCGACTTCAGGAAGAAAAGGCATATGCACACTCCGCTCTACATCCAGAACACTGCTGTAGAGATTGTCCCACACGCCAAGTTCCTGGGGGTACGTGTAAATGATACTCTCACCTGGTCGCTGCACACCAACTCCACTGTCAAAAAGGCCCACCAGCGCCTGTACTTTCTGCGCAGGCTAAAGAGAGCACATCTCAGCTCATCGATCCTTACTACCTTATCCACATTATTCCTGAAGCCTCTGCTGTAGAAACGAATGTGCATTTTACTTCCTGTCCGACACCGGAAGTGCCTGTATTCCATAGGCGGAGTATGGATCGCGGGTATTTTTGAAAGTTATTTTCATTCATTTTATCGGAGCAAACACAGCTTTTGTTTAAACGGAACGTTTACTGAAATGTCCTACCGGGGTTCAGGTACCTGCTGTGCTGTTCGCGGCTGCACCAACAACCGGACCAAGCTAAATCTTTGGCTAAAACAACAGTGTTTTCAACACGGACCCAAAACAAAGAAAGAGTGTTCCTGTGAAAAGCGATATGGTTTCCATCGCCTACCTACAGATGACGACGTAAAAAGAAGGTGGCTGAAAAATCTGAATTTGAAGAGACCACCCAAAACGCTGTTTGTGTGCTCATTTCACTTCATTGATAAACGGCCGACAGAGGAAAACCCGCATCCTACTCTATGGCTGGGCTACGATAAACAACCGGAGAAGAAACGTCGGTTCCTCAGAAGGATTGAAAACAGTGTGATGAGAATGTCAGGTATGATGCATTAATAAGGAAAATCTTACTATTATGATAAAATGATACGTTCTCTCAGTTTAAACTTTTGATCTGTGATTTGTGTTCTATTCTGAATAAAATATTAGATGTTGGCACCTCCACATCATTGCATTCAGTTTTTATTCACAATTTGTTTAATGTCCCAACTTTTTTAGAATCCGGTTTGTATACAGACTCCCCTGTTTATGATCTGGTTCTTATTCTTATTTATTCTATATTTTTATTCTTCTTTTATACTCTTTTTATAGTTTATCCAGCTGGTTCATGTTTGTGACCAATTTGCAACGTAATCTCGTTCTGCAGTGCATCTCTGATGCAATGTTGAATGACAATAAAGATAATCTGAATCTGAATGAAAAATGTCTCTTAGTATCCGAAACCAAGTGGCACTCCTAAAATGTTTGGAAGTCAAAAGAAGACATGGTAATGTTTGTCATCACACAGAAACGTTGTAATATTGGTCACCACATGCATCTACCTTTCATTGATTCATAAATACATAGAACACATAATTTTTTGGTTAAATAACCTCAAACTTCACAGCAAAACTGACCATTTGAAGTAAAAGGAGACGTTTATCTGAAAGTGTGCAGTAACACCCGGGAGTTAAAGTTAAACAGAGTGTTGTATCCAGTACAGACAATGAAATTCTTCTGTACATGAACTAAAGGGAAAAGGAATGCACTATAAACAATTGCTCATTTATTTCGTTTAAAACAACAATGAGCAATGTAAGATATATCTTACAGCAACAATTAACTGCAGAGACGTTACTGTGCAAGTTAAAAGGTGCCATTGTTTTGATATTTGTAGCAGGAGGTAATGCTTCCCATCAGCAGAATGATGTGCCTTGCAGGAGAACAAGGAGGGAAGGAACGAAACGTTTGGAATGACCACCTGATGGATTTATAATGCTCAGACGAACCGCAGACATGGGAAGAAAAACAATTCCTGGAAAACAATCAGTGAAAATGACAGA
Organism: Garcialebias charrua; assembly: GCA_038048925.1. Classification (NCBI taxonomy): domain Eukaryota; kingdom Metazoa; phylum Chordata; class Actinopteri; order Cyprinodontiformes; family Rivulidae; genus Garcialebias; species Garcialebias charrua. The sequence continues at coordinate 130,654 of JBBPBX010000008.1, read as the reverse complement.
GGCCTATTCTCCTCACTGTCTGACCCCGGGGGCGCGACATGCCCGCACAAAGTAACTAACCGAGGAGACGGGGCGATCTTAGTGTCAAGGGCATCTGCAGGGATAATTCATCATCTCCCAGGCTGTGAGCGCCATCCCAGCTGGCACAGCAGCGCTGCGGCTGATGCTCAATCAATTAGAGCCCCAACGCAGAGAACGGCGAGCACGAACACGCAACGAGAGAACAACAATATCAGAGCCACACTTCACTTCATATCTGTCATCCACCTGACACGATAACTGCACCCTCAGCAATTACTGCAGGCTTTTATTTATATTAAACAGGATGTGCTCAGTGTTCGTGATGATTTCATACGAGGCCACTTTCGGCAAACTTTCAGCAAGTCTTAATTCTAAAATAAATATCGTCACCCGACATCTTTATGTGTGAATAAACACTAAATAATTAGGACAGGCGAATTAGGATGTTAACGTTAACCTGTCAGAAGAATGTGTTTTATTTTTCTGTTATTTAACTTTATTTATAATAAAGAAAACTTACGAAACAGAAAGAGAGAAAATATATCAGCATAGATGTCATCTTAACTCATCCCAGTTTTATTTTAACAGAGTTTCTCGAACTATACAGCAAATTAACATGTAAACGGAACAACCTGCTGTGGATGGAAAACCGGACATGGGCGTGAAATGAGACAATATTTATTCAGTTGTTAGCTTTTCCTCTTTCGGTCATCCATCACTTTAAGCTGGAAACAGTGAGAGCAGCGGTGCAGATGAGGGGGAGATGGATGACGAGGCGTTTTGAAGAGGATAGCGAAGCGTTCTCTAACCGCTGAGTGTGTACAGTAAATTACGCCCTGTTTCACTGTCAGTGACATGTGACCATTACTGTGTTGAGTAAACGGAGGAGGCTCTCACCCTGCGTGCCAGCCCCAGGGCGATGAAACACTTCTCTCCAGCATCTGTGATCTCCAGCTCATAATAGTGGAAGCGTGTGTTTAGAGGTCGGCGAGCCTGAGCCAAGGCCACGTCTACGATGCTCTTCCCTTTCCCTACATACTCCAGCAGCTGTGAACAGACGAGAAATGTACTCACTTTAAGGAAAAAGATGAGGAATTCACATGAAAACTTTGATTTAAAGAAGTTTCATGTTTAACTTTATGATCCTTAAAAAAAAGGCAGACGTTCATGATGCTACCTGTGTGTGTTTTGTTTGTTTGTTAGTCAGACCACTGGACAGATTTAATGAAACTTGCAGAAAGTATTCGCTGCATGTTGGTCTACAACGGATTAACATCTGGAGCCAACCCAGTTTAAGATGGCTGCCACAACTAATCAACCTCAGCACAAAAACTAGCCATAACAGCTGTACAGTCTGATCCCCAACACATATTCTAACAAACAATGAAATAATTTGTTTAAAACGTGGATATGCTTTCTGTAATGTGTGGAAATTTGTTGACAAATTTGTCAGATAACACATTAGAACAGTGGGAAGTGGAGATGAATAACATTAACAGGTGAATCATGGGAAAATGTGTGTTCCCAATACCATAAAGGAATCAGGAGCCAGATCTGGATTTTGACTAGAATATAAAACTAGATTTTTTTTTTTTTTAATTTCCAAGAGTACAACTACAGATAAATGCTGGAGGAATCGTGGTATGGTCAGTGACCAAACATACATCTTTGAGGACTGCCCAAAAATCAACTTTTTGGGAGAACATTCTATTTCTGCTGGACATATATCACAAGGATTTACTCATTTAAGATCAATATACAGTACATTGCACATTCTGTTGCTTGATGCAAGAAAGACTACAGTAATTCCTCGTTTACGAATTAACCTGCCTAAATAAAGGTTGGATATATATACATGTATATATAAATATCTGAAAAAATGTTCATGGACAAATCTCAACACCTCAACATCAAATGCATATGTAATCATGTTTTTAATTGTGCTTGCTGGTAGTTTTTTTGATGTCTCAAATTGTGTCCTGAGACAAGATGTGAAAGATCTTTTTTTGTAATACCACTATCTCCCCTCATGGTTCTCCCCCTTTTCCTATCTAAGATTATTCTGACAAGGATACGAAAGGCCGCGCTTATTGTAGCTGCAGCTTCGTGCACTCCGCCCTATCTTTCAGACGACTACATGTACATGTTCTCACTGTACCTTGGTGCAATGATAATGAAGCTTGTTCTGATTCTGAAATATATTTTAAAAAATACACACACAAATATGTAAATATATATACTGTATACATACAGCCACTTGGGCCAGCTCCTCTGTGGGAGTCCAGAGGCGTTCCCAGAGCAGCCAAGAAACATAGTCCCTCTTGCGTGTACTGGGTCTTCCTCTGGGTCTCCTCCCGGTGAGACGTGTCCAGAACACCTCACCAGGGAGATGTCCAGGAGGCATCCTAACCAGATGCCCAAGCCACCTCGACTGGCTCCTCTCGATATGGAGAAGCAGCGGCTCTACTCTTGAGTCCCTCCTGAATGACTGAGCTTCACCGCAGGGTGTCTGGGCTCTCCCTTAGCGATACGGTGAGAAACTCAGTCATCCGAGAGGCAGCAATCCATCAAAGCCCAAATGGACGTTCAGCCGCTGCACTCAGTGGACGTGCGCGGCCAATGACCCAAACAGGTGAGATCCCAAAATATACTTGCAGACATGTCCGAGCAGGGTCCGTGTCTGAATACATGAACGCAGGCAGAAGCAGAGATTTAATGCGCTTAGACGGCCATGAAAAGACAAAACACCCCCTCAGCTCTGATCTTCTGCCCCTTTTATTCGGTCATGTGTGTCCACTGACCGTTAATAACTATTTAAGCAGTCAAAGCTTAATTAAAAATGCCTGGGGGGGTTCAGATTCGGACATGTAATTATTGTTAATTTGTCGGGTCGGGTTCGGAAATTATGGCTACGGGCTGGGATCGGGTGTTGGATCAGATTTTTTGGATCCAAATGCAATTCTACTGCTTGCCAACTGTTGCCCAATGGATGCAAAAACTGACACGTCTATGTGATGGAGCATCTGACTGTCCAATTACCAATGAAAATTGATATTTTCTCACAAAGATGATCACAACTGTCTATTCTAGTTGACTAATCTCTGTATGCTGCTTGATTCTGCATATGTCTTGTTTCTTTTGATAGGTGATTATTGAACCCAATCGCAACATTTTTTCCCCATTCTCTTTAAATGTGGCCATTGTTGTTATACTTTGAGGCAATAAAGTAAAAAAAAAAGTAAAAAAACTTGGATATGCAAGTTCAGATAATATGCATTCCTTCAAAACATACTAGTTTCATTACTTTAGAAATTTGAAAGATAAACATGAACAATTTTTGTTAAAGAAACAAAAAGCCAAATCAATAGAGATTACAGCTCTATTTTCTTGGGTCCATTTATTCTAACAAATAAAGTGCTTTTAGCTCAGACATTAAAAGTTAGTCATTGACTTTTGTTATTTAATGTATTTGGGGGAAAAAGAAGCTGTTTTAATCATTAAAACAGTTGGTAGACTTTGGTGCATCACCTGGATGATGCAGAACAGGTGAGAGAGTTTATTTAGGCATTGAAATGACTGCTCTGTGTTTCACCGTTAGTAAAACCTGCCTGAATTTGACTCAACATGCCCCCTGCCTCGAAGATAAGATAGCATTACAGCAAAAAAAAAAAGTGCTGTATATTAAGTTTTTCTGAGATGTTTAACAGTAAAACAATTCTCCTTTACTGATGAGTTTCATGGAAACGTTTAAAAATTAACATCTAAATTATATTTTTACAGTAATGTTCTACTGATGTCATACGAGCTGTTTGAAACAACGAAGCAATCTTTGAATTAGGTGACAAAATGTGTTTGCAGTATCATATTTGAAAAGAAACTGTCAAGAGTCATTGGATTTATTGCGTGATTAGTTTCTGATGACATACAAGTACATGGTTGAAAAGAATGTTTATTCACAGAAGGCAACATTATCCGGCAGATTTACTGACTTTACTCTTTTTTTGTTTAAAACGTTGTAGCTTAAAATCTAAATACTGTACTTCTTCATTCCAGAAGAAATATTCTTTATTTTTATAACTATAAGCACTCCTGGATTTATAGTCTTAGTAGTTTTTTTGTCTTGTATTTATTTTTTTTCGGTTTGTTTTGCTAAAATCAAGTTTAAGTATCTTTATTGTCGTGTATCATAGTTGGAACGAAATTGTGTACTCAAGGTCCCAGTTACACCAAAAATAGCAAAAATATAAAGTATAAAAAGAAACAGTATACTGTATAAGGATCGAAGATATACACTAAGATATACACTAAACACTAATAATGTAAAATAATAATGTATATTAAATAGCAGCTTGAACATAAGTCTGTAGTGGGTAAATGTAGATACAATTTGATAAGTACCGGTAGATACAATTTGTTTGCAATAAAATGACAGACAAGCAAACAAACAAAAAAAGACACCTTTTGCCTCAAAATTATGACAAACAAAAACAAGCTTTTGTATTTTCTGAACACACTGTCTTTGCTGCATGACTGCAACGAGTACAACAAAGATGGAAAACAAAAGAAATAAAGTCTAATCTTTGATTTTTTTTTTACCCCCCACATCTGGGGATTTAAACTCGTTTTGCTGACATATGCAGACTTGGGAAGAGTTCATCCATGTGAGGTCTGAAATTAGAGGGCTCGTCAAACTTTACTTATTTAAACACTCAAATTAGACGTTCTGACTCAAAGTTTTTAATGATAAAGACCAAAACAACTGAATCAGATGCAGGTTGGATGCTTTTTCCCCCTCCTCTCCCACTCCACTTTTCCTTGCTGCTCTGTCTGTCTGTGAAACTGCTTCTGAGCCTCTCTTGCATATCTTCCAAGCCATAATCATTGATTTAATTTGATCAATTGGCCCCTCAACACAATTGATAACATTTCTTAGAAGAGAAGACAGACTTTAGGCGAGCCGATTTGTCCTGTTGGCACGCTTGCAGCTGGATATCTCATCGACTTTGAAGACTTGATGAAGTGTCTATCTCTGCTGCGATTTGTGGATTTTAAGGACACATTTATAATTGGATTTATGATAACTGGTTCCTGCTTTTTGGATTTGGCTGGTTGCTTGTTTTATCTACAAACAAGGAAGTCGTTGGCAGCAAATTCGGACCCGATCATGCTGCTTGCCTTATGATGGCTTGGTTCGTGCCTCAAGTACCCAGACTCAAATGCTTTTGGCAGAATGGATCAGATCTCTGGGATTTTACTCAGGCACGCACGTTCTTTTTTGGTGTGGCCACATAATTTGGACATTTCGGAACCCGAGTGGACCAACACAGACTCAAGGTAGATGCCATTAAGTTATGCCTGTCCCCAAAACAACTGTGTGTTGATCTGAATTTGGCTCCCCTGGCTGGCCTTGAAGGCCACCTTATCTAAATTGCCTGGAGAACATGTAATCTGATGCTCTGCCCCCTCCTTGAGGAATGTGCAACAGATCAATGTGAGGAAACCAGCTGAATAAACATTGTGTCATCATTTCAGGACTCTTTGATTCCCATAGGCGTTGTCCTTGGCTAATCCCCGACATCACTCGAGAATGTTTATGGATCTCATTGGAAATAACTGGTTGATTATTCCATCCTTATCAGAACTCCTACAGTGTCCTCGAGTGCATCCTTGGACATTGCTCATCGCTCTCGTCGCCTCTCCCCCCTCTGCAGAATGTCTGTTACTATGTGCTTGTTTGTGCAAGGTGTTTTTTTTAATAGAGTTTAATAGGATTTTTTCCCCCTCCAATCCCGTATGTGTCCAGTTTCATTACTTTTTGTCTGTCTAAACAGATCTCACTTATAAATGAGTCTTCTAGGCTCAATGTGATTTATCTGTCTAAATAAAAGTTGAATGAAAAAAGTAACGCTACGGCCTTTTTCTCATCAATCCTGGTGTCTATATTTCTCAAAAAAAGCAGATTTTTACTAACAAATGACTTATTTACATGTGCTACAAGCTACTGTAAATGTGTTTTTTTCACTGATGGAAAGCAACCAAAAGGGATCTGATAAATGGCCTCTTTTCTATCTCCACAGCACATTCTTGGTTGTCTAACGTTCAGCCTTTCACTGCACCTGATGTTGACTGAAGTGAAGCACCTGAGGGAACATGTCAAAGTTCAAACAGCTCCATCTGGACTGATAAAAGCTGCTCCAGGACTTACCGTGCCCGTCACCTTGACGTCATAGAGACGGGCCCAGTCCTCTTCATGACTATCAACTATCATTTGTGCATCATCGTCCTCCATCCCCCAATCAGCGTTCAGGTCCAGGAGCACTTCTTCACCCAACGAGTGCATCCCTACTGCAGGGTAAAGAGCTTCAGGAGACGCTGGGATATCAACACTGCCGATCTGAGCAAACATTCAAGTTCAGGAAAACAGGTGGGGATCAACGAGAGGCACGAGAAAAATATAAACAGACAAGCAAGTTGGGCTGTTATGAAACCAGATGTCTTTGGATGCTCACTTCATCTCCATTTTTGGTAAAAAACACAGTTATCTGTCCGTCGTCGGAGTCCAATGATATTCCACAACCGATTCTGTCGCCTCTGCAGCATTTTGCACCAAACTGCTGCCCGACTGTGCTGCCGTTGTAGAGCCTGCAGGGAGGAAGGCAGAATAGACTGATGGCACAATGGGACAGGTAAAGTTTATCATATTCTGAAAATACGTATAACACGGGCAGACACAAGGACATTTTCCAGGCTGTTCAGCGGACAACCTTTTGACAAAATCTGTGTGTCAGCCAAAAGGCTGCATGAGCACTGCCTCTATCTTTTTAGCTAGCACACCTGTATTGCGTGCCGCTAGCTTAGCGCTTCGTCGGTGTGGGTAATTTGCCGACAGGCAGTGGTGGAGAAAGTACTCAAACACTGTACTTAAGTAAAAGTACAAATAAACAGTCAAAAATGTACTCTAGTAAAAGTAGAAGTACCATATTTATATTTTTACTTAAGTAAAAGTAATTAAGTACTTGCTTTTAGAAATACTTAAAGTATTAAAGTAAAAGTACTTGCTGAATGTATTAACTACGCAATGGCCTACAATGTCATTAAGTGTGCATACTATATGTACCGGTATATTTTCTGTAATACATTAAAAGTGTTCCAGTTTATGAACAATGCTGCATATAGTGCATGTTTTTATTGTGTGACACAGTTCACACTTGGACTTGTCATTCTGTGCGTCAGAATTTCAGGGATGACCTGCAGAGTTAAATATCATTAAGCAAAATAAGAAAGAGGAATGATTTTACCTTTGAAATTTTTTATTTAACACAAAGCAGAACCAATGTGTCATTTTAACTGCAGTAAACACATTAAAGTAAAAGTTGTCTGATGAAAAAAGGAGCATTAGACCTAACAAAGGAATAGACACTGATCACTTCAACTCCAGTTTGTCATCAACTCTATTAAAATACTGTCTAGTCAACCTTTAATGGGTCAATAGTGAACAATATTTAACTTCCTGACACCATTTTCAAAACTTGGACCAGAGTGTTGAGTCATTTGGAAACATCTCTTGTCTCCTAACATCCCATGAACTGACACATTTTTAATATTGCAGCAATAATTTTTTGTTCAAGTTAAGAAGAAGTTGGTTTTCAACATTTTTTTTGTCCAGTCTGTCTCTTTTGGGAGAGAGAAGCTGTCCTGCTGTGCTGAACAGTCTTTCAATAGTCTTTCAATTGTTTTTTTAATAAGGCCATGGATGGTGCATATCTTCTGGCTGACTCCACGGTAATGGGTGTAATGGCAATGCTGTGGGTGGCCCTAGCTCAGTGACGTATACACTAGAACATACATTATTGGCCCAACTTCTAGAAGATGGGTCTAATGTTTTGGGAACATTAATCTTTTCTAATCTTTTGGAAACCTGGCAAAAACCATTGCAGATATGTTCCTGTTTTTGATTTTGTACATCTACCTTGTGGTGTTTTGCTAGTTTTGATACTTTGCATTTCACTTTCTATTTCTCTCCTACGTTTTTTTTTTCTGTTGTTTGTTGTTTAAGGAAATTCTACCATTGCTGTTCATCATTCTTTAGTTTGTAGCAGGTCGCTTTTGTAAATGAGTCCTCGAGGCTCAATGAGATTTACCTGACTAAATAAAGGTTGAATGAATGAATGAATGTTACCTGTCCACGTTGCAGTGATTCAGTGGCCCAACTCCCCTCTCACCTTTAGTTACTTTCAAACTAACGAACAAATCCAAAAATCGCAATATGAAAGTTACTTGTAACTCAACGCATTAATAGAAATGTAGTGGAGTAGAAAGTACAGATACTTAATGTAAAATGTAGTGGAGTAAAAGTAAAAAGTACCCACATTTAATTCTACTTAAGTAAAGTACAGATACATGAAAAATGTACTTAAGTACAGTAACAAAGTATTTGTACTTCGTTACATCCCACCACTGCCGACAGGGGTGCAGTTCGGTTTGGTAGGAAGGGCGCTTGGTTCTGTTGACAGCGCAGGGTACCCTGCTTGTATAATGGTAGGTGAAACACTGTTACGGTATATTATTATTGTTTAGCATATAGTTTAGATCATTGTACGGTATATTTTTACACTTTATATTTTTGCTATTTTTGAGTAAATGGAGCTCATTTATATAGCGCTTTCCAGCCCCCTGTGAGGAGCCCCAAAGCGCTTTACAATACCAACCATCCACCCATTTATACACACATTCATACACCGGTAGCGGCGACTGCCATGCAAGGCGCCTTCCAGTCCTACCGGGAGCAACTCGGGGTTAAGTGTCTTGCCCAGGGACACAACGACACATGGTGTGGGGAACCGGGATTCGAACCTTCAACCTTCCGATCGGGGGACGACTGCCATTACCACTACGCCACGGCCGCCCGTCAGGCGTGTAACTGGGACCTTGAGTACACCATTTTCTTCCACCTCATGTACCGCGTGTGATGAGAATGACAATAAAGTCACCTTGAACCTTTAAAGTCTCAACATGGCTGGTTCAGGTTTGCTCCCCCAGTCAGTTTCAAAGTCTTCTCTAGAAGCTAATGGAAATCATGTTTTATGAATAATTATCAAATTATCCTGATGCATGCTCAGAATTATCAAATTAAGTTTTTGGCAGAATCAAGTTTAGCCCGTTTAACCCTCTGCAACAGTGCCAGTTCCATTTGTGACCTTTTGGAAAAAAGTTGCCACACCTGGTGTTCAGGGCCTCAACCAGTCTCTACTCCAAGACAATTGAACTTCTCATTAGATCGTTGTGCTTTTGATTTGTCAATTGAAAATACATTTTAAAACAAAAGTAAGAACAAAAGTAAGAAAAGCCTTTGTCTGCTACAGCTCCACATTGGGTATGTGTGAGATAAACCATCACATACTTGCCATCATCTGCATGGAAAGCCACAGAATTGGGAAGCCAGCCGGGTTGATGGTCCAGTTTGTAGAATTGAGGCACCAAACCGACAGCGATCATCCCCCTCACTCCCGTATCAACGATTGTCACCTGCGAAGAGCACAGCCTGTTAATGCTAGGAAACATTTTCGCTACTTTAAAGTTTTATTGTAACCAACAGAAAGTTCTTTTTACAAGCCTGAAACAAAAAGAAGTGAGCAGATCTTATGCTGCGTTCCAGTTACCTCGTATTCTGGAAACTGGGAAGTGGTAGTGACGTCATTTCCCAAGCTACCACTTGAAAACACGTTCCAGTTCTCCCAGTGGAAAATCAAGATGGACGCACGCTTTGTTTTTGTTGCCGTTTCCGAATATAATAAATTACTAACCAGATATGCACTCCTGACACAGAACATGTCAGAGGAGGATGATGACCGCCGAAGGTAATTGATTTAATATATATTTTTCTCTAATTCTTTAATGTAAATCGTTGGGAAAAAAGAAAAACTGGCTTTACAGCTAAGAAAACAAAAACAAACGTCTTCACTTCACTGTGTGATTAAATACACGCAACAACATTTTAGAACTGGTATTTTAGTAAAAGTTTAGGTGTTTACTTATTGAAGAAGCGAGTATCCGCCATCTTGAAATGGAAACTGGGAGCAGAAAAAATTCTCCCACTTTACGAGTGGGAGTTTACCACGGGCGTTCCGGTTTCAATCTACCACTGGGAACTGGGAAATTCCCACAATACGAGGTAACTAGAACGCAGCATTATTACCCCAAAATAATAAAATATTCCTCCTTGGTCTTCATGAGCTTCATGTGCATTATGTGTGGGAAACAGGAGTATGACAAATAATCTTCATCTTAATCACAAGATAAAAAGCAATGTTTTGAAAAAGTTATTTGCCTCTGAAGGTGCTATCTCAGATTCCATTTTTTTTCTATTGTTTTATTTTGAAATTATCTTTGTACAAACTGATCAAACCTGAAACAATATACAATCGTGTTGTGCAACACAGCATGACAGATTGGAAGTACTTAAGTTTTTACCATTGTTTTGATAACTAAATATTGACCAAGTGACATCATCCCCGAGGAGCTGTACACACAAAACTCAATGAAACTGGAGAACGGCTGGCAGGTCCCGCGAGACAAGAGGAAACTTACAAGCCATTTCCCATGATCTCAACACTGGTCTCCAGGGAGCAACAAGAAATAAATCTAAACTTCTCTCCAGCACGCAGATAAACCCTAAAAATCTACAATCAGATTTAAAATCTGCACCCACTTATCACTTACTGCCACTCATGCATGTACTTTGCTCCCTCCACCATTACGCCTGGAAAGCTGAGTCACAACGAAGGGACCACACGCAAGCTACGAGGTTAAGTTACAAATTTCACCCTGGGTTAGACCCAACAGGAGTTTGAGCATGGATTACTCAGAAATGGATGCTGGTCTCATGTTTGTGTATTTAAGATAAATAGCGATACTGGAGACGTGAAAGCACCAAGTCTAAAATAACCCAGTAATCACACCACAACCGTTTTAATAAAATGTAATATTAACATATATTCATGGTTAGCATAAGTTTACTGGTTAAGTTAAGATGGTTTACAAAATCTCATTGGGACCAACTTTTAAAGGCTGCTACTCTTTGCATCTAAAGTAGCAAGACTTGTTCATAATTTTTACATCACTCATTGCCGAAGGTGAAAAGTGACAATTGTGTTGCCTGTTTCTGTGTTCATAGCATTAGCAAAATAACTCGAGGCACTGGATAGATTTGAAGGAACAAAATCACTTCAATCTACAACTGATTAACTTTTAAGTGAACTTAAGAAACGAACATTGTTAAACCTCAGTCAGTTTAGCAGAAAATAAACTAAAGTTTTAGGTGGTCATTGCTGAAAGTCATTCCAAACACAATCTCTGAGCGGGAGACGCGAATTACTTCAAGGAAACTTCCAACTTTTTTTTTTTTTACCATAATCACTGAGAATATTCAAAAAGGTGAACTGTGAGGTTTGATAAAACACTTAAAGCTGGAGTCTGCGATAATTGAACACTCTGGGACTCTCTGGGACTTAGAAATATTTTCAGCGCAGAAAAGCATTCTGCTCCCTCCTCTCAGAGCCATATATGGCACAGTGCTCTGCAGCTGAACTTGGGATCTGCTCCGCCCCCTGCTGCTCTCTGCTCAGAACCGCTGCGATATTCTGTGTTTATGGTAATAAAACCTTCTAATAAAATAAAATAAAACCATGGAGCGCTAGTCCTACAACCCAAAATCCAGCAGAAATCATCAGAGGTTCACGAAGCAACGTTTGGACATGATTTAATTCGCTCGTGACTTCCTCTCTGTCAGCGCTGGTCTGGAATGTCTGGAATGCTCCACCTCCTCCGGTCTCTGCGCTGCGATATTCTGTGTTTATATGATAATATAACTGTTAAAAAAATTTAATAAAACCACGAATCACTCATCCTACAACACAAAATCCAGCAGACACCAGCAGAGGTTCACGAAGCAACGTTTGGACATGATTTAATTCGCTCGTGACTTCCTCATGTCGCTGCGCTGGTCTGGAATGTCTGGAATGCTCCACCTCCTCCTGTCTCTGCGCTGCGATATTCTGTGTTTATATGATAATATAACTGTTTAAAAAATTTAATAAAACCACGAATCACTCATCCTACAACACAAAATCCAGCAGAAATCATCAGAGGTTCACAAAGCAACGTTGGACATGTTTTAATTCGCTCGTGACTCGTGACAAATCCATTTCCTCATTCCTGTCAGTGCAGGATGAAGCGATCACTTGGCTTTTGGCAAAAAAACTAAATAAAAGTCCAGCTCTGGGATAAAGAAGGGATATTTAATACATTTTGTGTCACATAAAAAACAGTCCTGCATCGCTTTGCAATCCTTTGAATGAGAACGAGCTGCGGCTGGGACAGGTGGGGGCGTGGGTTGGGGCGTGACAAACAACTCTGTTTTTATTGGCTGTCAGTGTCCTGGTCACTCTTGTGTTTTCAGTGTTTTTATAAATGCTGATAGAGAAGCAAGGGGACAATAGATTTTTTCAGAGATTACTTTGTCTAACATCAGTTTGTCAGTAGATAGTGACTGAGTGAAGAAATATGTTAAAAATATATTGTTTGAAAAGTTACAGACTACATTACAATCTTACATACCCCAGCTTTAAGTCAAAAAACTAAAATCTATTAATTGAACGAGCATCTCTGACCTTAAAAGTTACTGAATGTTTAATATATTTCTAAATTGTAAAAAAAAAAAAAAGTTGTTGAAAGTTGAATAATAATGCACATAATGAGCCTGGTGTCCTACGTGGGGCAGCTTTAATAATCTGTAACATTATTACTTCTTCTTTTAACAACTCTCATTAAATGAAACAAATGTCAGCAGCACATTACAAGAAGCAGAAACTGTATATGTTTACCGTATATCAAACTGTGCAAAGCAGCAACATAAAGAAGTAGAACCATGTCAAAACTGTCATCTGTGAAGGTTCAGCGTCTATAACGTCCCACAAATGCACAGTTATTTTTTAAAATAAAATTTACTTTATAAAATAAAGTTTTTGGTTGTCTCAGTCCATCTATAATGAGCCCCTTAAAAAAAAGGCAGCAGTGCTTCAGAATATTGTTTCTAAGTTGTTATTTTTTGTTGTTGTTTGACAGTTTTAAATTTTCCCCCGAGATGACGAGATAAACTATGTTGACTGGCAATGATTTTAAGAGTTACTAATCTCATAAAGCGATTTCCAAAACAGAATCTTGTCATTTTTTTGACGCAGTGCTGCACGAAGGCCTAAAAATCACTTCTGCTCAATAACTGTCAGCAGCTTTCTCCCAAATTAAGAAAAAAATGTATTTTTTACTACATCAAATGCCAACTTACTTTTAGTTTTAATAATAAATGTTGGTATTTAACCAATTAGTCCTGAGCCATGCGTCCCAAGCTCATATTTGAAGAATTGGGAGTTACTGAAAATGTGCTGAAATGTCAAAAGAAAACTGTAAAGTGTGCAAAGTTCATCTTCAAATTGAGCAGAGCTGCTGAAAACCTGCTGAACGGTTTACATGCTGCTTGTTCATGTGAGAAAATCCACTATCAGTTTCTGAGCACTAAAGTGTAACATCTTGCAGTGAGTAACCACATCGGCGCTCACGTTTCAGATTTGTGACATTATGTATGGAGGTAGTCATACAAAGTATTCACTCTTGTTAAATGTGCTCTGTAGAGTACAACTAGAACCCAGAAGCAGAACAAAGAGCAGCTTCAGACTGAGAAGAAATCATCAGCTCTTACTTCAAAATAGCGAATCCTTTTCGATAACGGTCTTGCAGCTACAAAACAGCCAACTTCATCTGAGTTCCCATGATACCTGTGTAAGGATTACAAGAAGAAACAATCATTAATTCAGTCTAAAGCATGCAAAGTGAGATGATGCCCAGGAATACAACAAATCAGTTTGTTCTGTTCTTTTCTCCCCACTGTCAGCCTACGCAGTGGCTCATCCGGGTTACCTGAGGACGTCGCCGTCTCTCAGCATTCTCTTGAGCCGCTCCCGGTACCGCACGGCTCGGACCTCACGGATTTCTCGAATTCGTCTCCTCCAGTTCATGAAGCGATAATGAAGGTTTATGTCGTCCATGTCTGAAAATCATTACACTCTGGGACACAAAGAGCAACCGTGAGATGAAATCTTATGTTGAAAACGTGTTTACACTGACTAATCTGAACAATTTTAAAGTGTGGGTGACATCATCTTTTAACTTTGCATATAGTGACACAACATAAATATCTTGTATCATTCAACTATGTTCGTTTTAGCAAACAAAATGATATATTAATGAAAATTCCTTTCAAAGTGAAGGCCGAGATACAGTGAAGCAGACTCCGTATACGCGCGTATACGCGCGTATACGCGCGTATACGGAAGGCCGAGATACAGTGAAGCAGACTCCGTATACGCGCGTATACTCGCATATACGCGCGTATACGGAGCCGCTGCTACACTCGGCTTTCGTTCTCGCGTAGATTCTCGTGTTTTCGCTCCAAATTCTACGTCATTTCCTCCGTACCGTCACTTCCGATCGTCACTTCCGCTAGTTTTTCGCTCCACGGAGAGGACTCAACTGAGCTCGCTGATTGGTCACTTTGACACGCCTACTGAAATGATTGACAGATTTCAGTCAGCTCAAAGTGAAACCTATCGTGAGCAGCTCGCTCAGACTTCTGCGGTGTTCTGATACGGTCTTTCTACTATATATGTTATAAAAAGTTCTCTCAGAAATAAAAATAATAACAGGGAGTGCTTTTCCTGCAGCCCCCAGCCCACCAGGGAATATATAAAACATCGCGCACCCAGGTAGGACCTGAATTCATTCATTTCATTCATCGAGTGAACGGAGGAAGAAGCGGTTACTTGACTTTAGGCAAAAAAACAAAAGAAAAGGCCCGATCAGTGATAAAAAAGAGGAATTTAAAACAGTCCGGCGCCGGGGAAGTCAAGGCCGAGATACAGTGAAGCAGACTCCGTATACGCGCGTATACGCGCGTATACGGAGCCTCTGCTACAGCTCGGCTGATGTTCTCGCGTAGATTCTCGTGTTTTCGCTCCAAATTCTACGTCATTTCCTCCGTACCGTCACTTCCGATCGTCACTTCCGCTAGTTTTTCGCTCCACGGAGAGGACTCAACTGAGCTCGCTGATTGGTCACTTTGACACGCCTACTGAAATGATTGACAGATTTCAGTCAGCTCAAAGTGAAACCTATCGTGAGCAGCTCGCTCAGACTTCTGCGGTGTTCTGATACGGTCTTTCTACTATATATGTTATAAAAAGTTCTCTCAGAAATAAAAATAATAACAGGGAGTGCTTTTCCTGCAGCCCACAGCCCACCACAGCCCACCAGGGAATATATAAAACATCGCGCACCCAGGTAGGACCTGAATTCATTCATTTCATTCATCGAGTGAACGGAGGAAGAAGCGGTTACTTGACTTTAGGCAAAAAAACAAAAGAAAAGGCCCGATCAGCGATAAAAAAGAGGAATTTATTTCATTTGTGTAACATACAAAACAGTCCGGAGCCGGGGAAGTTTAGGTCAGACACCGCGCATCGCGTATGCGAATCGCGTATGCGTAGTAAAAAAATACTTTTGCGCGTACTTGCCCTGAGGGGCTACGCGGGGCTACGCTGCGTACGGGGCGTACGTACGCTGCGTATTGGCGTATCGTGAGGACGCTCGAGTGTATCTCGCCCTTCAGGTCAGACACCGCGCATCGCGTATGCGAATCGCGTATGCGTAGTAAAAAAATACTTTTGCGCGTACTTGCCCTGAGGGGCTACGCGGGGCTACGCTGCGTACGGGGCGTACGTACGCTGCGTATTGGCGTATCGTGAGGACGCTCGAGTGTATCTCGCCCTAAAATTAAAAACCGTGTTTCTTCACAGGACATCCGACTACACGCGAATGCAACATCGGTGACGTAGGAAGGAGAAGCTCAGTTCGCAGCTGCAATGATAACGCATACTCATTCTCTGCCAGATCGCCTTTTTTTTTGTATAACTTGAAAAATGCCGTTACGTTGTGTCACATTTGGGTGTTCTAATATCATCAGTGAACAAGTGAGCCTTTTCACTTTCCCAAAAGATGAAATACTTCGTCAAGAATGGAATAAATAAAGCTGCCCCCCTCGGAGCTCCCTCGCTTCCTGAAAAGGTAAGACTCAAATAAATACGGGTGCAGACCTAAATTAGAACCTGCTGTTTCTTGTTCATCTAACTTTCTGCTTCCCAAACTGAAGACAAATAGCTCAAATCTTCACTTAGATTGCTAAATTCGTCGTTTTATTTATTATCCGCCATGAATATGTAAAAGGGGCATTCTAAAGACGTTCTCCTTCCTACCATAGGTACCATAGGTTCCTTCCATACGTTGGTGCGTGACATCTAAGACTGTTATAACTCCACGCGCACACAGTCTGCTCATTGAACTGATAAAGCTCCCCGGATGGGAAGCGAAATGTCTTCTGTAACAAATAAAGTCCAGTTGTTCTTGTTTTGAACACCTTTTTTGATTTTATCATGTCCTGGACGACTGAGAATCTTCACCAGCAAACAGATGTTGCATTCGCGTGTAGTCGGATGTCCCGTGAAGAAACACAGTTTTTAATTTTAAACTCACTTTGAAAGGAATTTTCATTAATATATCATTTTGTTTGCTAAAACGAACATAGTTGAATGATACAAGATATTTATGTTGTGTCAATACATGTATATGCAAAGTTAAAAGATGATGTCAGACACTTTAAGATTGAACTTGGCAAAAGGGCCTTCTCCTACTCCGCTCCTGCTTCCTGGAATATCTTATAAAAAGACTTAAAGCTCTCGGCCTTGACCTCTCTAAATGGTTTTAAGAATCTGTTGGAATCCTGGCAAAAACCAATGCAGATATGTTCCTGTTACTGATTTTCTACATCTACCTTATAATGTTTTGATACTTTAATATTTTGTTTTAATTTGTAAAAAAAAAAAAATCTGTATTTCTCTCTTATGTTTGTCTATTGTTGATTGTTTAAGGAAATTTCTACTGTTATTGTTGTCATCATTCTTTAGTTTGTAGCAGGTCGCTCTTGTAAATGAGTCCTCGAGGCTCAATGAGATTAACCTGACAAAATAAAGGTTGAATGAAAAAAAAAAAGTCTTATTTTGCAACCCGAGTATGGACTTGTGTACTTTTTGGTCAATAGTGACTAAAGTATCTTAGAACAGGAGTGTTGTTAGTACTTCTTAGCGTTAAATGTTGGTTTTAATTACTAGGTGTAATTTATAGACAAAAACAGCCTTTGGGGTTTGCTTTCACCGGTGACGCATATCACTATAAACCAGAACAGTTCCCTCTTTAAAAAGCAGGTACAGTATTATTAAAAACAGATAATGATACTGACCACAAGATTATCTCTGTTGTTGCCTGACAACAGGACAGGTATGGATTAGACCCTCAGGCCAAACCATAGCTATGAAGACTTTGTGGTTTTCCATTCTCACTTATTCCCACATTCCATAGACAAGTAAAGACCTGGACAGGGATATGACACCTGAAACAGGGTCCAAAACTGTGACAATCCTGTGACGGTCAGATTTTTGCCCCCTCAAGTGTCTTACAGTGTGTAAACTGGGACATTCATTGTTTTATACAATAAGCTACCCATAAGAAAGGCCAGACTTTCTCCCACTATACTGTAGTTTTGAAAATATAAACAGCAATGCTGTATATGAATTCTGATGTTACCTTTGTTCTCTTATAAACTTGGGTGTTTCAGCCAGACCCAAAATGTCATATTTTCTCAGATCAGAATAATGTTGAGACAAAAATGTGACATAAATCACGATGTCACTTTTGAAGTTACGAATAATTCCAAGTGTTTATGTGTCAGCTAAGTGTTACGACACCTTTTAAAACTGAAATTGTGGTCTTTTCCTTCTTTTAAAGACCAATGAATGAAAACTAGAGTTGATTTATATCGAAAGTGAGGACCAAGAATAAATACCAGAATTTAACTGATCTTGTGTTTCGAAAAAAAAAAAAAAACAAGTTAAGTCTCCGTGTTGTGTTCTTTTCATTAGCTGCTCGGTAGCTCGTTCAATTGTCAAATTTACGAGCGTTCCTCAAACGCACCCTCATAAAGTACACGCTGGACTCTTGTTGGCCGGTGAGCTGTTTTGAGACGTTTCCGCGCCGTGCGGCTAATTACGTGGCCTTAACGTTCACATAACTCCGGTTTAACTCACACAATTTTAAGTTTGTGTCTTATGTTGATCCCTTACTGTTTTATAACTTGTGACGCGTCGTCCTCTGGGTTTTCTTCCTATTTTAAGGAGGCGAAGTCTTTCACTTTATGGTCCAACCTGAACTCCCGGAAGTCCCGCCTTCTCGACCAATCAAAAGCGAGGAACATTTAACCCGCGCAGTGCCGTCACTGCGCTCTACAAAGATGTTTACCCGTCGCCAAATGACGAACGATAATGGTTTCGCCCATGCGTGTGAAATGAAATGAATGAACATTTATTTACATGTACGTATTGGTTATCTATTACCTTTTGGAGTTAACCAGATTCAAGGTGGCCACCACATCCAACTAATATAAAAACAAAAAAACTCAATCAGTTTTACAAAATATTGATTGATTGATGTTTATTCATTCATTTTAAAAGAACAATACAAGACAGTTTCATCAGATACAAGAATACAAGTAGGATAAAATGAAGGGAGCAGAAAGAAGATGAAATCTTATTATATCTGCCCCTATTTCACAGTTTGTTCAACCAATGATAACCTTCAAGCAACATCACAGAATGAATAATTCTACTTATTTTTCTAACTGTAATACATAAACTAGATCACAAAATGAATAATTCTACTTAATTTTTCTAACTAATACACAAACTACATCACCCGTAATTCTACTTAATTTTTCTAACTGATACACAAACTACATCACAAAATGAATAATTCTTTTTCTAACTAATACACAATTTTTCTAATTAATACACAAACTACATCACACTTAATTTTTTTTAATTTTTTTTTTTAATTTTTTTAATTTTTTTCTACTTAAAGGTGCAGTCTGCAGTTTCTGTAGAACATCAGCACTTAGAAAAAATTTCAACAAGCAAAGCATTCTGATCCCTCCCCCTCAGAGCCATATATGGCTCTGCCCCCTTGTGGTCTGTTGAAATTCAAATTCAAGCTCTGTTTTTATTGGCTGATTCAAATTCAAGCTCTGTTTTTATTGGCTGGTTACAAACTTTGTTTTTATTGGCTGGAAAATGGCGGGTCACTTTTTCTTTTTAGAAATGCTTATTTACCACCTGGAGAAGCAAGGGGACAATATTTTTTTTTAGTTTTTTTCAGAGATTACCTCTCTAACATCAATCTAGTGACAGAGTGAAGAAATATGTTAAAAATATATTGTTAGAAAAGTTACATATAGCAGCTTTAATTTTCCTATTTTTTTATTATTATTTTTTTTACTTAATTTTCCTAACTGTAATACACAAACTAGATCATAAAATGAATAATTCTACTTAATTTTTCTAACTGTAATACACAAACTAAAAGATGGCACAACATCAAGATGTTCACAAAATGAATAATTCTACTTAATATTCCTAACTGTAATACACAAAATACATCACAAAAATGAATAATTCTACTTAATTTTTCTAACTGTAATACACAAACTGCTTCACAAAATGACTAACTCTACTTAATTTTTCTAACTGTAATACACAAACGCACTAAGCTACATCATAAGTACAACATAGGTGTAATACACAAACACGCAAGGTTACATCATATATAGTTTTTGAGCAAATCCTTTTTGACCTTTTTCTTAAATGTATGCATTGATTTTTCATTTTTAACATCACTCTCCAGAGCATTCCACAATCGAACTCCCTGAATTGAGGTAGACCGTCCCTTTAAGCTGGTTCTGAATTGTGGTTTGATGAATATCTCTGTCCCTTTGAGATTGTAATAACTTTGTCTTTTTATAAAGTTTCTTTGGATATTTAAAGGTAATGTGTTATTATGAGCCCTATACATAACTGATAAAATACTATATTCTACCAATTCCTGGAATTTCAATAAGTTTATATATAAATATTAAACTAAAGTTGATGTGGTAGTAGCTGAGATTGTGCCTCAACACAACTAATGAGCGCTAACAGATTTTCTAGGCTTTTTGTTTAAAAAAAATTTAGTCAGCTCTGTATGTCTGTTAGCAAAATATTTTGTGTACCACTGGACATTCATTTTATTTTATAAAACTAACAAGAAATTATAACTGGATGTACGTCTCTTTAACTTTTAGAGCCAACCCATTTTAATATGGCCACCAAAGCCACTTTTTTTTATTTTTTTTATTTATTTATTTATTTATTTACTTTTTATTTAATTTATTCATTTTACATTTAAAATACCAAAAGAAATAAATATAAAACCATTTCACTTATAATATGAAAAAA